>JBAMJV010004252.1:0-63745 GCA_037951105.1 Echinarachnius parma
GCTTGAGACTTATGATTTTACGTTGTATGTTGGTCCTTCCATACTTTATGACGTATTTTACATAATGTATATCCAATATTATCGTTATTACAATATGTCAAGAACATGTCTACACCAAACTTGGTACCTGTATGTGTCCCATGGAGCCCCAAAATTGATATATATGTTAAGGTCATGAATTGAAAGGTTACATAGCTCATTAAATTATGCACGTGTTCTTTGTTCAAGATGTTTTCCTAAACTTATGCTTAATAAGCTTTATTCACGATTTCTTTGACTTATATATTTAACGATGTATGTTGAGAAAATGTGCCGCAAACCGAAATCTTTACTGATAACAATCAATATCGATGTTGGTGGATGTCAATGCTTTTAAATGTTTTAGAAATGAAGAAAAAACAATAACATGCAGTACGTTTTAGCGATCCCTAGTAATTTTGTTGAGTATTCGCTTACGCCGTTGTTCGATTACAATCAGTGCGCGGGTCAGGCACATGCAGCAACAGGGTGCTCGCCGAAATATGCCGGCAGCTAGCGAAATTGTGCACATGTGAAACCTCATAATGAATTATCTTTGACGTTGTTTGACGTCGTTATTATTATGTTGAAGTCTATAACTCCTTGAAGAAGAGATGTCAATCCATAATTGTTTTAGGCAAGCGGTTAAATGACATTTTCTTTCATTTAAGACAAAACTCGCAACTTAAAATATGGCTTGCGGTGTATCATGCTTGTTCACGTATAACGGTTGGGCTGAAGAGTGGGGGGGGGGGGGGGGGGCAGAGCAAACCTTATGGACTTATTTATTTTTGCACATATTTAACTCTTATTATTTTGTATTGATTTGGGCAAATTATTGATTATTCATGTGACCCCCCCCCCCCCCCCCTCCTCCAGTAGCTATGCAACAGTACTGCGATGACGCAATAATCTAGCATTGCCAGTTTTAATGCTCGAGTATGTGTACTCATTTTTGTTAATTCATTACATAGCCGAAGGAACAAGCGGCATTGATGTTGGATTGTTGGCTGGAATATTGTCACTTGTGGGGGCGCTGCTCTTGATTTTGTTCGTCGTGTCCTGTTGCTACTGCTACGTTCGCATGAGACGTCAAGAAAGCTTCAAACCCAGCATGATAGATGCTATACATTCAGCCCACTACATGCACAATGTCAACACTGGTTACCATGGAGATCAGGTTAGTATTTGTATAACTACTAAAGCAGAGTTAGTATTATCTCATTGTTTACAGGAACCTGTCGGCTGTGCACAAAGTATAAGGGGATTTCAGAATTTTGAAGGGAAGAGTATATTGTATGTCAAATTTGTATTGGCATCTATGTTACCAAGAATTGATTAATAATCGCTATAGTATATTATTAATACACATTCTGGCAACACATCTAATTCAACGTTAGGTTTGCTTACACTGCATATCAAACGTGCAAGCATTATCTACTCCATTGATACAGCTCTAAGCCTGCCACAATGTGCTGATGACGGGGGTAATAATATTGTAAGGCACTTAGAGATGATGGCCAATCATTTCAGGTGCTATACAGGGTGGCCCAAAAATCACGGAACGGGGCACTTCCCAAAATACGGTTCCATGACATATGCTCCGCCGACATTTGCTCCGAAAAATGCGACAAATGCTCCGCGACAAATGCTCCGCGATATTTGCTCCGCCGACAAATGCTCCGCCGACAATTGCTCCGCCGACAAATGCTCCGCCGACATTTGCTCCGCCGACAAATGCTCCGCCGACATTTGCTCCGCCGACAATTGCTCCGCCGACAAATGCTCCGACGACATTTGCTCCGCAGACAAATGCTCCGCCGACATTTGCTCCGCCGACAATTGCTCCGAAGCTGCGACAATTGCTCCGCGACATTTGCTCCGCCGACAATTGCTCCGAAGCTGCGATAATTGCTCCGCGACATTTGCTCCGCCGATAATTGCTCCGCGACATTTGCTCCGCCGACATTTGCTCCGCCGATAATTGCTCCGCGACATTTTCTCCGCCGACATTTGCTCCGCTGCCAAATGCTCCGCGGACAAATGCCTAAATAATTAGATGATTTTTTTTTCAACAAAATATTATTAAAATGCTTGCACTTTTTCAAAAATTTTCAAAATCATTTTTGGAATAGTTGTTGATGATCTCTCTATCTAATCATCATTCCAATAAAACACCACATGCATAATTTTGTATGAAAATGGTTGAAACCAATGCCTTTTAAGAAAAGCGCCCTCTTGTGTTTAAATGGCTCTTTTTGAATGATAACAGGCGTTTTGTAATGTTGTATACCTTTCGAGCATGGCGGAGTTATAACCATTAGTTTATCAAGTAACTGTCCAGGGTTGGTTACTAAAGTTCAGCCTTAAGTAGCAAAACTGTACTACCCCTTTAAATAAAGATCACATCGTCTAGAAGACAATCTATTCTTCACACATTAACAATAAAATTGATCACATATTGCTTTTTATGGAATATGACGTCATAGTCACTAAAGGGGTGAAGTGTCCATCTTACCTCACTGTGGAGGTAAGAGGACCCCTCAATTCCTTAGATTATTGAATTTCAATTTTCTGCTACTTCCTGCCAATCCTTCCGTTTATACGAATGCAAAATGCATTGGAACTTTGTGCTTTTTCTGTTGGACAATAAGGCAGCCTTAATCGTTTACGGGTGGGGGGGGGGGGGGGGGGGGGGGCGTTTAGAAGTGTCACAAATTGGGCTCTCGTTGTTCAGTGAACGATGAACAAATCTAAACAAAATTGGAACTCCGAAAATTTAACAGTGGGTGAAAATAACGTTCTTTGAATTTTGATAAAACGTGGATAAATTTTGAACAATTTCTTGATTTATAAAGAGTCTGAGTAATACAAATGCAGTGAAATGAAATGAAATGAAATTAGTGGGGGCTCTTAAGTCAATATATGGGACGAAGTGTGCACTTCCGGAAAAAAGCGTGAATTTTGGCACACTGATAGTTCAGACCGTCCTCTTCAAGAAATTTGATGGAAGCAATTTTGCAGGGCCCATTCTTGGCCGCCATCTTGAATTTCAAAATGGCCGTCATCTGGCACCTGTTTTCATCAATATCTCAGCAACTAAAACAGCTAGAGAGTTATTTTCAGTGGCTATACCCACATAATGGGGGCCAACGAATCACCTGAATCGAATATCAAGACTTCAAATGGCAGCCATCTTGAATTTCAAAATGGCCGCCATCTGGCACCTGTTTTCATCAATATCTCGGCAACTAAAACAGCTAGAGAGTTAAATTCAGTGGCTATACCCACATAATGGGGGCCAACGAATCACCTGAATTGAATATCAAGACTTCAAATGGCAGCCATCTTGAATTTCAAAATGGCCGCCATCTGGCACCTGTTTTCATCAATATCTCAGTAACTAAAACAGCTAGTGAGTTATTTTTAGAAGCTATACCCACATAATGGGAGCCAACGAATCATATATCAAGACTTCAAAAGGCAGCCATCTTGAATGTCAAGATCGCCGCCATGGGAAGCCTATATCTCAGAAACTAAAGCAATTACAGAGTTTATTTCAACTGATATGCATATCTGTTTTGAAAGACCCAAGTCAGATGCACCCAGAGTGGTTGGAAGCAATTTAGCAAGTGCCATTTTCGCCGCCACCTTCAATTTAAAAATGGTCACCACCTGAAATTTGTTTTCGCTTCAAAATTTTGACATTCCCATATATTTTGTGCATATATAGCAAACTCAGTTCCTTTATTTAAGCAAGGGGTTAATATTTCAGAAACAATAACATCTGGATAATAATGTCAGAGGTTATGCCGTCATTGTTGGCGTCATTTAATGACCTAGATCGACTTTATAGATGTCTTAAAATGACAGTCGTCATACATTTCAAGATGGCCACCCTGGGAACTGTATTCAGCTCAAGCTCTTTATTACAAACAAACTACCTGATGACGTCTTCGATCAGAAAATTGATCATTTTGTAAAAAAGGTCAACAGTCAGGTCATGCACAGCTGACGAAGGCTGTTGATGAGAACCGAGTATTAGGAAGTGAACATTTGTATGGTCAACAAAATGTTCAAACTTTTTCCATTTAGTTAGTTTTCATTAGTGGGGACTGAAACATTTGCAAATAATGCTCGAATGAATGTTACTGCTTTTCTCCAAATGTAGGTTAGTCACTCATTGATTCTCTTTTGAACTACCTCCTACCCGATAAGTTTGTTTAATCAATCGAATTGTCAAGTAGACTTCTTTTTGGTTCAGATTATCTTTATATCATTACATATCAGCAACATTGCTGAATTGCTTCCGACCTAAGATGGGCTACCCATCAAAATGCACTGACTGATTTTAATCTGAGATACATAATTGAATAAGCTACTCGTGGCAGCTGTCTTAATTTGTAAAATATTGGAGAAAATAGGGTTTCAGATGGCAGCCATTTTGAAATTCAAGATGGCGGTTAAAATGGGAAGTGCATAATTGCTTCCATCTATTGGTAAATTGTTACAAGTTGACCACAAACAGATAGGCATATCAGTTGAAATGAACTCCGTAATGGCTTTAGTTTCTGAGATGGAGTTTAATGTAGGCTTCCCATGGTGGCCATCTTGAAATCCAAGATTGCTGCCATTTGAAGTCTTGATATGTGATTCACGTGATTCGTTGGCCCCCATTATGTGGGTAAAGCCACTGAAAATATCTCTCTAGCTGTTTTAGTTGCTGACATATTGATGAAAACAGGTGCCAGATGGCGGCCATTTTGAAATTCAAGATGGCGGCCAAGAATGGGCCCTGCAAAATTGCTTCCATCAAATTTCTTGAAGAGGAAGGTCTAAACTATCTGTGTGCCAAAATTCACACTTTTTTCCGGAAGTGCACACCCAATGACCTAAGAGCCCCCACTAAATGAAATGAAATGAAATGAAATGAAATTTATTAATATCCTTTCACCCTTAACAAGGGTATTAAGGATAACAATATAAGAAATGTCTCATTGAATAATGTCACATAGTTATATACAATATGTACAAAGTATAATCATATAATATTTACAAAGTATAATGAAAACATCTAATATTTACAAAGTAATGTTCCCTAATTGTAAGTTTGTTATAAATTGATATGCAGGTGATGTAGTAATCAATAAATTAATTAAAGGCACTAAATGAATTAGTTACAAATTATTTCAGTTTCAGATTTATCACTGTGAAAATCTAAAATTTTTGATTTTACACTTAATGTTTGATTTTCAATATTGAAATACAAGCAGTGATAATTCTTTGTCGTATATACAATAATATACAAAAATATACACAATATTTATTTAAATCTGTCCATAATGATGCTGCAGAATTTGGATAGCTTCAACAATGTCGACGGCAAAGGGGAATTAAACAATTTATACATTTTGATAGTGTCCGGCCGTTTTTTAAAGTAGTTATCGAGGAATTTCTTCCTTGCTAGTTCAAATTCCGTACATTCAAATAGGTAATGGAATTCATCCCCAAGTTTAGAAAGATTGCACAAAGTACAAAATCATTGTGATCTATCCACGTTTGAATATCTACCGGAAACAATTGGCAGACGATGATTTCCACATCTAAATTTACAAATTATTACTCTATGCTTAAATGGTAATTTCATGAGGCATTTTTCGAAAGTACATGTTTGTTTTAAAATGCGATAATTCAAACAATGTGAATTACGGTTTACTTCATAATGCCAATTTTGAGAGTAGACGTCATTTAACCGTTGTTTTATTGTCAATTCAAGCCACTTTGGGTCTTTGCTCTCTATGCTATCCCATAAATACGACAATCCCAGTTTATCTATTGAATTCTTTATCTTGACTAACCAAGGGGAACGGTATATATCAAGATTAAACATCATTTTCATTATGTCATAAACAATGTGTGATAACTTTGAAGTTTTACTTATAACAATCCTTATCCAAAATAATAACATTCTCATTTCAATATCTTTCAAAATACTATGCTTTCCTAATTCGCCAAATGCCATACAATTTGCACTACTTTTATTGATTTTTAGTAATTGTTTATAAAAGGTAATTTGAAAGTGTTCAATTTCTTTTAAATTTTCCTCACAACCCCATACTTCGCTTCCATATAAAAGAATAGGATTGACAAGTTTTTTAAAAAGATCCAATTCAATATCTATTGGTAAACTAAGCGATTTTGATTTTGCTCTTAAACTAAACATCGCCTTTCGGGCTTGAATAGTTTGTTTATTTTGAGCCTTCTTAAACTGATTATTGTAATTGAATGTTGTTCCAAGGTATACATAATCATCTACTATTTCTAAAATGTCATTTCCCAAACGAAAAACAGGTAATTTCCTGATTTTTCCACGGGAAAATATTACCACTTTAGTTTTGTTAATATTAACTTTCAAGGACCATTTATTACAGTATCTATTAACATTATCTAAAGCAATTTGGAGATCATTTTCAGACTCAGCAAAAATGATAGTGTCATCTGCATATAAAAGAGTGAACAACTTCAAAAACACATTTACACCTTCATCACGTACTTTCTTTTCAATGTTACGAGGGAGCAAATTAACACCTTTGCAGTGATTATAAAGACTTTTCTTTTTTCTATTCATGATCGATCTTAACACCAGTATCATGCCCTTCGCTTGATGATTGCTTGGAACAGTATACTATCACAGCATTTTCGGATGAGGGTCCGTGGTTCGACTCCAGTCGAACCCCAATGTAACATCAAAAACTAAAGCCAGTGTTGTGTGTTATTGCGCCTCCCCTTCTGCTACTAGATGCAGGCTGCAGGGTCACGCATCCTTACAACACTGGGCTTGACTGCCCCCCCCCCCCCCCACCCTGTATAAAGAAACGTGAAACAAACAAACCAGCCAAATCAAATATTTGAATGAATCGATGGTTACTGAATCGATTGTACTCCAATTTCACAAGAGATTCGCATAACATATAAAAGCGCACTTCATACCAAAGGTACTTGAGAATTCATTCCAGAGTTTAAAGGGAAAGTTGAGTTTTGGTAGAGAGGGCGCTAGACTACTTAATTGGTTTGTGAGGTAATGAAAAACTGAGTGTAAAATTTGAAAGAGCATAATATTTAAACAATAAAATCATCTTTGTTTGATCAAAATCGGTTCAGAAACGGCTGAAATATCCATAAATATAACAATTTGTAATAAACCCGGGGCCCCGGGTTTATTAGAGAATTTTGAACCAGCCGTTAAAAATTCAAAAAAATGCTTCCTCTTTTCAAAAAGTTACAAAATAGGTATTTAAATAGTTGTTGGTTATTTCTCTTTCTAATCACTATTTCAACAAAACATCACATGCACAATATTTTATTCAAAATGGTTAAAACCGATGAGTGTTTAGAGAGCGCCCTCTTACTCTTTTTGAATGATAACATGATCTTTACTACGTCATTTGTAATTTTGTGTTCCTTTCTAGTTATAACTATTAGTTTGTAATGTAATGATGCAGGTTTTGGTTACTAAAATTCAGTTTCACTAAAACTGAACTCTCCTTACCAGAACTCAACTATCCCTTTAATCTTCAGTGGAGTAATTGTCGGTGGAACAATTATGGTTGAGGAACATATGTTGTTTTTTGGACCATTTGAAGTACTGTCATCTTCAGAGCATATATTTCTGCGGAGCAATTGTCACCGGAGCAAATGTCGTATCTCCGGAGCATATTTCGGCGGAACAATTGTCGGCTTAGCCTTTAGTCAAGGCTCTATATGGCTTGGATATTCTCTATGCGATCGCGAGCTAGCTAGCTGTGAGAGAGCTAAATACTAGTAAACTGGCTCCATATATAGCCTTTAAGCACTGGATTCGCAGTAATTTATTAATGAGCAAAGATAATAAGGCATTACTATTCATGAGATAAATCAGCAACCAATCAGATCGCTAGATGTGGATACTGTATGCCTAATCGGTGGCGTGTTCCACCGTGTATTAAGGGTTTATTTAGTATCAGACATTAATATTATCATAACTATCATAATGATAAAATATGAGATACATTACAATGAAAACTAAAGCATAGAATTACCTTTTTGCATCCATATCAAATCTCAACTCTTTATTTTAAAAGAAAACAACATATTTTGTAATGACGTACCCTATAAATAATGGACGCGTCCGCACCCGGTCCGGTGCACCGCGGTGGTATGTTCAGTGCAGCATACAGCATACGCTAGTCCGAAGCGGAGACCCTATAACAACCACTACTCTATGCCACTAACAGTGTATTGTGAAAGGTTGCGCGTTTGGTTTTACATTACAGCTTCCAAACGAAGACTAACACTCACAAACAGCTGATCAACCTGGTCTTGTGGCATATGAATATGGGCTTCGTAGCATTTCTACGAAGATTTTCTATGTAAATAAAAGAAAATATAACTTTTCACGTTCACGAGTGGCGATAGGCTTCGCGCTGCCCCGCTCAAACTCAGCCTTTCGCGGTTTAATACAGTACCGGTTGTAGAACCTGCCAGACAGCACGATGCCTACGGATAGGCTATTGTCGGCTAAGCAATTGTCGCATATTCGAAGCATTTTCGGCGGACCAATTGTCGCATCTTCGGAGCATTTGTCGGCGGAGTAATTGTCGGCGGAGCAAATGTCGGCGGAGCAATTGTCGGCGGAGCAAATGTCGGCGGAGCAAATGTCGGCGGAGCAATTGTCGCATTTTCGGAGCATTTGTCGGCGGAGCAAATGTCGGCGGAGCAATTGTCGGCGGAGCAAATGTCGGCGGAGCATTTGTCGGCGGAGCAAATGTCGGCGGAGCATTTGTCGGCGGAGCAAATGTCGGCGGAGCATTTGTCGGCGGAGCAATTGTCGTCGGAGCAAATGTCGGCGGAGCAAGTATCGCGGAGCATTTGTCGCGGAGCAATTGTCGCATTTTTCGGAGCAATTGTCGGCGGAGCATATGTCGGCGGAGCATATGTCGTGTCACCCAAAATACAGCAACACAATTATTATGTCCAACTGATAGGGTGCTTTGCCAATGAAAAACGATACCAAGAACAGCCATTTTGGTTGAGCAGTTTTTGTTCTAGAGCGCTGTGAGTGACATGGTGTCAGGTTCCGTTTTTTGTCAATTTGTACCTAGTCCGGGCCAGGAAAACGGCACACACCGCCTTTCATAGCGTATAACTCAGAGCGCCATTGACAGTGTGCACTCAGCCGTGTGCCAAGATAATGAGTATGCTATTACGGGCGGTGAGTGCGGTATTCTGGCCCTGACTAGGTACAAATTAAAAACAATTTGCCACCTCACATGGTTTCACTCACAGCGTCATAAAACAAATACTACAAGACCAACATTGCTGGTCTTGGTATCATTTTTAATAGGAAAAGACGCCCTAGCTGATGGACACAAATATGTTGGTACTATACTTTGGGAAGTGCCCCGTTCCGTTATTTCTGGGCTACCCTGTATACACAGAATATAGTGTAAGTGCCATTCTTTTTTTCTTTCTCATGTGTACCAGGTGAGCTACGGTATGACAACCACAAATCCAAACGTCATATACCGCACAGACAAGGGGTCCAATCCACCGAATGACCGCCAGCACTAAGCACGGAATGGAACCAGAAATCCGACACTGTCCGTCATTCGCAATGAAAACAGGAATGACTCAGAAGAATATTTTTAAGCCCGTTCCACCAGGACGAGCAGGTGGTCTGTAAAGATGGATTCATAGTATGTGAAATTTCATCACAAAACGACCAAGAAGTCGGGAAAATATTCGGCTGATTTTCATATGATATTAACAAATAAGTTTTCCTTTAACATGGTATATAATTTGTCAAATTTGGACTAAACAGACCCTCAACAAATGAGGGCAAACGATTTGGAACATGGATGACGCAATTAAAATATGGGAGAAACGGGCTGCTTAAAGGATCAGCGTTCATTTAGGCGCTGTGTCCAGATCACATTTATTCAATGAAAAATTATATCTAAACATGATATCTGACGCTCGAAATTTCACGGAAGGTTAATTAAGTTACGTTTGTTCAGGAAATACCAACATCCCAAATGTCATATTTTAAACAAGAGTTTGTTGTGTTTGTCAGGTCACATATGTACAATCTCACCTGTTTATGGTGACCAAGTTGTCCCATCAAGGACAATAGCTTTTTTAAGATAAAATTAATCATTATTTCCCTGAACAAATTGGCAACTTCTAATTGTTCTTACCTGTAATGACATCAAAATAGGTGAACAATATTTAGTCATTAAAAATATGAAAAATATAACAAGGTTGGCCGTGAAGTAGCCAATTACGGTTAGGGTTAGGGATTATAACGATCTTTGCATTAATAACAATCATAACAAATTTAACAAAGCAGGTACGAAAACACAATATAGGGATCAACACTATAAACAAAAAGTATGCTCTTTTTCCTTGTATACTTTATATAACTCGTTCTATTGTTACACCACAAACATTGGGGTCATCGTCCTTGATGGGCAAGATATGTGTTCACTGTGGTCAGATGACCTCTCTTGGCAGGTTCTATAACAATTTACAGTCAAACCTGTAACCACTTACAGGTGAATGACAGTAAAGGGAAACGACCCCCCCCCCCCCCCCCCCCCAAAAAAACAAAAAAACAAAACAAAACAAAACAAAACAAAACAAAACAAAACAAAACAAAACAAAACAAAACAAAACAAAACAAAACAAAACAAAACAAAAACAAAAAAAAATTAAACGTACGCTCTTATTACCAAGCATGTGAAAGAATCATAGTTTTACTAATATGGGATTATACAAATCCGGCCAAGAAACAGCCACATAAATTATATATTTGCATAGTTATAAAATTGTACTACTGTATATTTATATCGACAACGCGGAATCGCCGTACACTACGTGCAAATATTCGCTATACGTGCTTTTCCCCGGCTTGTCGATATATCCAGCCCAGCACTAGCGGCGAGGACAGGTGCGAACGGGCTGTGGATTTATAAATGTCACTGGCAGGTATTGGATTTATTCCGATATTTCTGTATTTAACGATGGTTAGGCTCGGATTTTACCACACAAGCGCTATTAAGATACTTATTCAACAATGTTGATCAACATAGATGTTTTCGGCTTCTTTCCCATAACTGGTATTGGGCTTTAAGGGGAACAACAAATTAACTGGTCACTGTAGACGGATGATCTATATAGACGGTTTTAATCATTTTAACACTGTTTTGCTGCTAACTGGTTAAAGCTGCGTTCCCAATAGAGCGAATTTTCGCGCGAATTTCCGCGCGAATATTCGCACGAATATTCGCGCGGAAATTCGCCGCGGAAATTCGCTCTAGTGGGAACGCAGCTTAAGGCAGTGGCGTAGCGTGGTCGGACTGATTTAGGGGGTGCAAGTTAACTTATTGGGGGGCACGCTTTACAGATTTATTTTTTTGTTTTTTGTTTAATGCCCCTTTTTTATAATTTGTATTGTTTTTTTTCTTCAAAATTATTGGTCGGCACATGCCCCCACCGCCGTGCCCCCCCCCCCCCCCCCCCCTCCCATCCGTAGCTACGCCACTGTGTTAAGGTGATCACATTTGGTGACCACCATGGGCAGGTTTGCTGCTATAGATAGATAGCTGGTCTCTAGCACAGGGCTGACTGTACATAGAAACTGCATCATTAGGAATCAAATAACTGGGTGATACTGAAGAAGTCAAGAATCTAAACAGTTCATTTTAAAGCTCTGAGAGGGCCAGGGGGCTAGATCCATCCCCATTTTGTTTCATAATTATGGTACGCAACGTCACCATGCCTATTCATGGATTCTATCTTAGAACTCTTGCACCTCTTTTTAATTACAGTTTGCAACGATTGCAAAAGTTGGTTTACTATAACAAGGTCACATAATTTGTTTGTAGTTGGATGTCATCACATATATTGCCCGCTGTCCTGATTTATCTACAAACATTCTATAAATGATGTATTGTTATGCAATTCGTTTTTTTTTTTATCATTCTAATCACTGTAGTTAATTATCAGTTTAGGCTAATCATGATAGGGCAATGGTCAATTATTGATGTTTTAATCAAATATGTCATCAAGACAAGGAGGACATGTATCCTTTCGATAATCAGTCAATAAACCAAGATGTTTAACTTGACAAATTTTATTTGTCCGTCTGGACAACAAATTGTAATAGACTTGTCAATGTTTTCCTTTGTTTGGTCCCAACCGATCTAGGTGTTGGCTAGTGAATCCTTGGAAGGACAGTCTGGATATTACTTGCCCAGCAGGACAACTATAAAATAATAGAGAATGTATTGTAATGAATACGATTACATTAAACCATATTAGACAGTTATTAAATAGAGATTATTATGATTATGATAACGGAACAGTAATGATATATATAGTACTTATTATACCGAATTAATAAATTAGAACATTACTTATAACATGATAATGAAACAACATGAATAAATTAGAAAAGTAATGATAATATGATGATGAAACAACATGCATACATAATAAAAAAATACTTATACAAGTGTCATGAACCAACATTAATACATTAGAACAGTAATAAAATGCATAATTGTATAATATGTTTGTAATAATAAATCAAAATTGATAATGAAAATAATATGACATGTGTATTAATTTAAATAAACATGTTTGTTTATTTCATATGTTTATATCTCATTAACCAAGGAAAATATATTATTTAGCATAATCACATATTATATACGTATTCAATTTCTTCTTTGTATATTTGTTGATAATGTAAATTTAAATGACATGCTGTGGCTAAGCAAAAACAATCATGCAAACTTTCATTTGATGCTTTACAAGTTAATGGGGTGTTGAAATAATCCACAACGATATTGCAAAATATCCGTTAAACCACTTTACAGGAATGCCAACAGCTCTTTTGTCTGGATGTCAATATCATAATACATTCAAGTTCCGTTAATGAAAACGTTTTCATCATCAGTTCATCTCAAAGGGTACACATTGTGAAACAAAATGTCCAATTTCATCATGATGATTTTCAGAAACAACTGTTTAGTTCATAATTAAAGATCATTGGTAACTGAATATCAAGGGTAGAAACAAATACAATAATGTAATGTTTATTTTACTCAGATTTGTTTTTGCATACATTATGCCTTTTTAATATATATTTTTTTAGTTCAGTTCAGTTTATTTCACATCCATAAAAACAATATTTTACAATCAAATACATTTAAATAAATATACAAACTATTTATGACGCGGAAAGGGCGGGGGGGGGCCAGCGGTCGACGTGCCGCCGGGGCCCAGGGGGCCACAGTTCTTTGATTCACCCCCCGCTCTCGCGCCAACGAAAATGAGAAGTACGAGAACAACGAGAAACAGCAAACACGAGTAAACACGGCGTAAAATTAAATTTAGAAGTTCATGTTGCTTTATTCACGAAATAAGAATCAAACAGCAAAGTATATCTTCTGAGCTGGGCGAACTGAAAACTAACGAAGTGAAGAGAACTAAAACATGGAGCTGCAAATTGCTTCTTCTCCAACGAAACTCAACTTAAACTCTTCCGCCTATAATTCAAATCTCCCGCCCTTTATGGGCGATAAACCTCATCACTTTCGACGCAATGCGCGACATTAATCCACCCCTTTTAATTCCCTTATTTTGGAACTTCATTAATGAGTATGAATGCTTCGTAAATCGTTCTCGGGAATACTGCACGTGGCAAGATACGATACCCACACACATTATCTCACACATAACACATTCGTATAGCTATACTCACACGCAAACACCCACATACACATCCACAACCTAACCCATCCAATCACAATCCTGGATACAAAACACGTGCATCATTCAACTCCACCCACATTCCAAGATTCACCCAAGTCACGCCCACCAACAGCATCTCCGAGAACGAGACAATACCCAAGCATTCTTACTGATTTTAAACAAAGACCCGTGTCTGCAACCCGCGTCACCATAATTATACAGGGTGGCCCAAAAAAAACGGAACGGGGCACTTCCCAAAATATAATAACACAATGTTTATGTTCATCGGATAGGGTGTCCTTTCCAATGAAAAACGATACCAAGAACAGTAATTTTGGTCAGGTCGTTTTTGTTTAAGGACGCAGTTAGTGAGACCATGTCAGGTGCCGATTTATGTCGATTTCGACCTAGTCAATGCCTGTTTAACCGCACTCCTTGCCCGTAATACCATTCAGCGACCATGTCCATTCTCTCGGCACACGGCTGAGTGCACACTAACAATAGTGCGCGATGCTCAACGATATGAACGGCGGTTAGTGCGATTCATCAAGCGCTGGCTCAATACAAATTGACAAAAAAGAGAACCTGACATGGTGTCACTCACAGCGCCCTAAAACAAAAACTCCACGACCAAATTGACTGTTCTTGGTATCGTTGTTCATTTGAAAAGACACTCTATCCGATGGACATAATACATTTGTTACTATATTTTGGGAAGTGCCCCGTTCCGTTTTTTTTGGGCCACCCTGTATAATAACGAAATACCCCGTGCTCGAGGCTCCCAAAATATCAAAAGTATTTGCCTACTAATTACCATCCTAATGTAGCTCTCCATTAACCCAGGCAGAGCCAGAATCCCGTTCCGCTACAACTCTCCCCTACTAACAAGATCTTTTCCACAAGATCTTATTTCAGTCTTGCCCAGCTCAGATAGAAAAACATCATTTGAATAACTGTACACATACGTCAATGTGACAACAATCAATGTTTATACATTACTGACGTTACACATCAGGGGTGCTTGGGTGCGGAGCGGTAACTGGATATCCCTGATCGTTACCTCTCCCCCCATGCAACCCGGATGCGTCCGTATAATGAATAATACATGAGTATATATACCAGTGGCCATATTCATAAAACCCCGATAAGCTAGTTGGTTGATCAAATTACGATTTCGATGTCCGCTAGGCTTAACTGGTATTCACAAAAGGCCGATAGGCTAAATTCGCTATCGTAGTCAAGGCCTGGCCTAGCATGACAACCCATCTGTCTAAATTCCACAAGCATTTGGTATTCCACGACATTGTTAGTCGAAATGCGAACAATTACAACAATAGATCTGCGGTGCCGACTAAATGCATTGAAATCTATTTATGCGGGACGTTCTGAATAGAGCTTTGTTGGACTTACAACAAAGGCGTGAAGTTGAATGACGACCTAACACCCAGCTAATTTTTTCTTATTCACCAAAGCCAGATAGGACAAATTTTAGCGACACTGGACCAAAAATTTAGAGGTACTCTGATGTACCTCTAAATTGCTAGCAAGTAACAATCTGCCCGGTTTTTGTGTGTATATGCGTGTTGCGCGATCGTGAACATGGCAAGAGGAATATTCGAATAAGGGATATTAGAGATTTTTTTTATGATAGCGTGATGTTAGTTCAAAATAGTTCCCCAAGTAACATACTTTTCCGTGTTTGCCCTAGCAAGCAATAACATCTTTTATCAGCTTAAATTACATGTTTTTATCTGGAGAGTAATTTCCCTTTATTTGTCCTTTTTGTGACATATTAGCATACTTTTGCAGTTCGGATTGATTGTATGTGATTTCAATTCTGTTTTGATGAATCTATCTATATATAATACTATTTAATGCAATTTCGTTTCTGTTTTCACTGCAATTGAATAGTTTCCCTTGTCATGCTATCATATTATAAGCGTGGCGGAGCTTGATCGTAATGAGGAGGGAGATGTATTTGGTTTTACTTCATTGGGGTGGCTATGAAAACATGTGCTTACACGTGATCCCTCCTCCCCCCCTCCCCCCCCCCCCCCGTCCCCCGCCCCCCCCCCCCCCCCCCCGCCCCGAAAAAAAAACATAATTCCTACTCACGCTCATATCTACAGTAACACCCTTACATTTAGGAATTATAGCAAGCTTTTTGTTTTGGACACAAGTGACCGCCCCCCCCCCCCCCCCCCCCCCCCCCGTTTACCCCAGATAAGACAATTATGTTCTACTACCCCCCTTACTGCATCACGTTGTAGAACACATAAGACGCTTTTATGATTGGAACAATAAGGAACAATTCGTTCATTCACACGTTCGAGTAAACTGCGCTTTTATGCGATGTCAAACAAACTTGCAACAGATGGAATGTTACCATGACAGCCACGATGAATAAATTAGATCATCCGAGTTGTTAGCTTGTTATCGGTATGGTTAGCAGTGCTTCTTGAATTACGATTTAGCAACCCGCTGCGAAGATTTTAAATGGCTATTGTATTACAGGGCTTAGACGCTCGTTGATTGGTCGATATGGTAAGGACATAGACAGCGTGCAAAATCTACACACATTACTAAAGACATATCTATGCACGTGTGTGTTGTGCACTGGTTTGTGAAAACAAAGGTGATCACCCAAGCGAGTTGTGTGAGTTCCCCGCTAGTTATCGTCCAAAATGGCATTTTGGCAAGGAGATAAGGCCTAGCTGACAGATAGGCTATCGGGCTTTTATGAATATGGCCACAGAACTGTACATTTCCCTGCTCTGTACGTTAAAATCAAACATTTAACCGTTTCAGGAATCACCATCCAATGATCCCAGCATTATCGTAAGACTTTCCTATTAACTGCCTCCCCCATAAATCTTTCCTTAGCCATAAAATATAACAACCATCAACAATAACATCCCCTTCTTGGAGAAGAGAGCTTCCAATTGAAACCCTATAATTACTATCTCAGCAGTTTACACATCCGCTTCATTTTCCCGAAACGGCCTAAATTTGTATCTTTCTAATCCAAACCCACCGTGTCATTATGCTCTTTTCCATAACACACCATATTCAATATACACTACATATTGTATACCCCTCTTTTCCTTTACCAAACCAATATACATACTAGCATAAATAAATCGAGAGCCAGCCCAGCTAAACAAAACTACGTATTCTTCCATACTGTGTATAACTATATTTTTATTTCTACTTGGTTTATACTACTTATATTAACTTATATATTATATCAAAGTACTAATAATTTGGCCGCTCTCTGATCCCGACGCCACCAAAGAACTGGCTTTCCCAGCCTTCCTCCCCCTGGACGTCGGAACCAGAGAGACCAAATCACCGAACCATCCACCATTATCAGTGCCGAACACAGACACCTTTTAAAAAGCTTCTCTAATAAAAAAAAAAACATGCATCATCCAATTACGAAACCATCTACCGTTGCCAATAAAAGACACCTTTTTAATTGTTACCCTAATTCCGCATTGACACGCGCTTCCAGTGCATACGCCCAGCACCACCAAAATAAGCGCATTTAAACTTTGAAGCGCCTCTATAATCTTATTCCCGGGTTCGCCCTATTTCTCCGGACCTCCCCTACTATATGTGTGTCCACTCCCCCTGAATGAAGCACATTAAAATCCATCACCATTCCTATCTATTTTCCTATTTTCTTCTTTTTCATATATAAAAATGAAGCATTCCAAACTCCCAGTCAAAAACTACCAAGTACATAGCCCTTTATACCATCTTAAATAACCTCTCGCTCCTAGAAATTTAACACGCTGCCCATTCTCCCCTACTTAAATTAAGCAAGTCTCTCATCCTGAAACCTAACGTATGTATCTCTTGTCCTAACAAATTTACCTAAATTTCAAAACTGTTTGCCCCATCTCTGGAGATAGGGGCAGCCCATCTCTGGAGATAGGGGCAGCTGCTAGACTGTTTGCCCCATCTCTGGAGATAAGGGCAGCTAGCCCGCTTATGCCCAACTTCCCTACAATTCCAACATGCCGGAACCCGCGGCGCCCCTTTTTTGCTATTCTTTTGCGACTGATTGTTGTAACCTTTGCGGTTGGGACAGGTGGCCCGCTTATGTCCCTCTTCTTTACAACACCCACATATCGTACCCTTTTCTACCTTCTCAGGGATTATTTGTTGGATACACCAACATAATTCACAAGTTTCTGGACGGGCATAATTAACATGAGTAGACCCCTTTTTTCTACAATACCAACATACCGATTCTCGGGGGCATGTCAATACGTTTATGGCCCTCCTCATTGCACCCCCAACATATCATACCCTTTCCTGTCGTCCTAAAAATTATTTATTAACCTACCATACCCTGTGTACAAACGCTATAAACTACCAAAAGTTAATTTTAAGTTTGCCTCAATGTCACAATTTATTGAAGCAAAAATGGAACAAATGCCCTTTGCAGAACTATAATACCTCACTGCCTAATTAAAGAAAGAAGGATTAACAATAGCTGCAACAATGGTTTGCACCAATGAGAACATGTACACAAATAATGTACGGCATATATTCATTCACAACCACACACAACACGTCAAATAGCACGGAGTATACAGGTTATATTGAACTCCAGTTCATTTCACCCCTTCGGTTAACCGAACGCGTGGTTTCAAAATCAAATTCATATATTATATAAAAGTTTATATCGCAAATCGATATCGACAAAACGTGAATGTCTCCTTTTTTCGGTTAAGATGTTTTTTGTTAATTTTTTAAAGTTCTCACTACCCGCCGTGACGTCCTAGGCGGCGGCTCCTTGGTCCATCCGATCCCCCTCGAACCCGACGGAGAAGCTTCGTTGTGGCTCCGGCTGTGATGTCCTGCTGCGATGTCCAGCTGCGATGTCCGGCTGCGATGTCGCTGCGATGTCCGGCTGCGAAGCTCAGCTTCCGTCGAGGTAGAGGACGATTTACCCCCTTTCCCCCAGGGGGTACCCGCGGTAAGAGCGGCCTCCTGCTTCCTGTCGGCGCGTCCACCGTCACGTCGATCCCACTATGCACCTGCACCGTGGTCCAAGCACTGTGGCACAGCCCGTGCCCAGCCCACCCTCGTAAATAAATACTCCGCCGGCCAGTCGTCCGGAGGTTTCAGTCTCGCCTCCCCTGGTAGATGAAACCCGCGCTCTTACACCGTCGGCGCGTGCATCGGATAATCTCCCAGAATGGTGCGCTGCCACTCCGTCGCCGTATAAATTAAGTCGAATTGTCCTCGAAGAAATTTCCGGCATAAAATTCACCCATGCCAGCGCCGATACCACACACGTAAGCCAGAGGCAGGCAGTACGCGTGTAGTTAAAATTGATTGCTTGGCTCGCCACCTATATATATACTGTCCCGTGAGAGTTTTTTTTATATGTAATTAAAGCCAAAATCGTAAACGGAAGATCGAGGGTTCGAACCCCTCTCAGGCCTCCATATGACGCGGAAAGGGCGGGGGGGGGGGGTGGGGCAGCGGTCGACGCGCCGCCGGGGCCCAGGGGGCCACAGTTCTTCGATTCACCCCCCGCTCTCGCGCCAACGAAAAATGAAAAGTACGAGAACAACGAGAAACAGCAAACACGAATCGACACGGAGTAAAATAAGATTTAGAAGTTCATGTTGGTTTATTAACGGAATAAGAGTCAAACAGCAAATTATATCTTCTGAGCTGGGCGAACTGAAAACTAACGAATTGAAGAGAACTAAAACATGGAGCTGCAAATTGCTTCTTCTCCAACGAAACTCAACTTAAACTCTTCCGCCTATAATTCAAATCTCCCGCCCTTTATGGGCGATAAACCTCATCACTTTTACGCAATGCGCGACATTAATCCACCCCTTTTAATTCCCTTATTTTGGAACTTCATTAATGAGTATGAATGCTTCGTAAATCGTTCTCGGGAATACTGCACTTGGCAAGATACGATACCCACACACATTATCTCACACATAACACATTCGTATAGCTATACTCACACGCAAACACCCACATACACATCCACAACCTAACCCATCCAATCACAATCCTGGATACAAAACACGTGCATCATTCAACTCCGCCCACATTCCAAGATTCACCCAAGTCACGCCCACCAACAGCATCTCCGAGAACGAGACAATACCCAAGCATTCTTACTGATTTTAAACAAAGACCCGTGTCTGCAACCCGCGTCACCATAATTATATAACAACGAAATACCCCCGTGCGCGAGGCTCCCAAAATATCCAAAGTATTTGCCTACTAATTACCATCCTAATGTAGCTCTAAATTAACCCAGGCAGAGCCAGAATCCCGTTCCGCTACATTAACATCTTGCAATGAGAAAGGATAGTGTACAACAGCAAACAACAAATATAGGTTATGGGTATTGCAGGGAAGTGAGGGACCAGAAAAAGGCCATTGGCCTGTCTAGGCCGGTCCCCTTTTTCTACAACACCATGAATTATATCATAAATAAACAATAATACAAATGTTGTTCACAATTATACAACTAATATCTACAAACTACAAAGGCACACACACATACATACAGGCAGGCAAAGTTAGGTTTTCGTATGAAATTATATGGATAAATTGTAACTTGATAACTGTTTACATTTAAATTTGCGCTTGAAGTTAAGTAATGTTGGACACTCTTTTAAAAAGTCTGGTAGATTATTCCAAACAACTGACCCTCTATTACTGATACCTAAAAAAAATTAAAAATGGGAGTTTTGGGAATTGTTCTTGTCACTGACCATTATTTTCTTCTACAGTGTTCTGTTTCAAACGTGTAATGTGTAGTGGTAGCTGTACTGGTGGTGGTGGTGGTGGTGGTGCTGATGGTGGCTGTAATGGTGGTGATGGTAATGACAGTAATAGTAATGGTAGGAGAAGTGGTAGTGGTAGCTGTAGTGGGAGTGGTGGTGGAGATTGTAATAAACCTCTGATTTTGTGTCATTGTAATATTTTTAGTAAGTTATTGTCAGGTGAATCTAGTGCCATGAACTACCACTGAAGGATAATCCCCTGGTCCTCGGGATGCACATATATCACCATGACTCGCCACTTAAGGACAATCCCCTAGTCCTCGGGATACACACAGCTCCATGAACCACCACTAGATTCACTTGACAGTAACTTACTAAAATTATTACAATGACACAAAATCAGGGGCCCTTACACAAACAATTAGATCATTTTAATGGGAATGATTATTATTTCCCATGTTTGTTTTCGATGACCTTTCATATGGAATTTAAATCAATCAAATCCGTTACAATTACTTTTGGAGGCACTTTAGAAATTACCAATACTCAAGTTCACCTTTAATGTTTAATGATTTGGTTGAATAAATTGAAATTTAATTGAAATTCGAAAGCGCATACAATATTAATGACAGAATAAACTTTATTTGATGAAAATCGGTTCATAAATGGCTGAAATATCTATAAACATTACAATTTGTGATAATTGTGGGGCCCCACAATTATTCGATAATTTTGAACCAGCCGTGAAAGGGTACCCCCACCCAACAAATTATTCTTATAAACGAAATGTAACATCTCTAGTAGTCCATTCCATCAACAAGTTCTGAAAAATATGTTTCCAGAAAAAAAAAAATAATTGGAAAACGCATCCCGATTTTAAAGCATGCGAGCATGGGGATACATGTACGAAGACTACCTTTGTCCAGAACGAACGGATCGTCCTATATTTTATTGTTTCTAAGCGTACGTGTGAATAGAATTGGCGCACTCGAAAATGTTTAGCGCATACAGAACCATGAAATAATACTTGCGCGTAAATGGTGGTAATAAATTGCATTGTGTATGAATTACACAAAAGTTGCAAAATGTTGGGCATCTATTTCATATCACCAAACGGTACCAAAACAAATCATCACATGCACAATATTTTGTTTAAAATGGTTGAAACCGATGAGTGTTAAGAGAGCGCCCTTTTGTATTTTAATGCCACTTTTTATATGATAACAGGCATTTTACTTAGTCATCTGTATTGTTGTATTCCTTCCGAGCATGGTGAAGTTTAGAACTATTAGATTGTCATGTAATGGTGCAGGTTTTGATTACTAAAATTAAGTTTAACCAAAACTGTACCCTCTTAACCAAAACTGAACTATACCTTTACAGAAAAACGCGAATTTGTTTAATAAGGAGTGAAAGCTAGTTTGTGGGTGCTTAAAATAAAACTCGAGCCACCCCGTATCGTAAAAAGTATCAGGTCCGATTTATGGATACGGCTTTAAAGGCGTATATCAGTGCGAATCCAAATTTCGCACTTTTACGCACGGCATGTAATCCCCCTTTGCTCAGTTATAAGTAGCGATCGCAAACTGTCCCAGTTGACGAACGACCAAGTCGAAAAAGTCGCATTCGGAATGTTTGTTATACCAAGGAGGTACTCGAATCATGGTTCATGGTGATGTGTGCATCCCGAGGACCAGGGGATTGTCCTTCCGTAGTGGTTTATGGTGATGTGTGCATCCCGAGGACCTGGGGATTGTCCTTCAATCAGTAGTGGCTAGTGGAGATGTGTATATCCCGATGACCAGGGGATTGACCTTGGGTGGGGGGTCATGGTGATGTGTGCATCCCGATGACCAGGGGATTGACCTTGGATGGGGGGTCATGGTGATGTGTGCATCCCGAGGACCAGGGGATTGACCTTGGGTGGGGGGTCATGGTGATGTGTGCATCCCGATGACCAGGGGATTGACCTTGGGTGGGGGGTCATGGTGATGTGTGCATCCCGAGGACCAGGGGATTGTCCTTAAGTGGGGGGGGGGGGGGGGGGGGGGGTCATGGTGATGTGTGCATCCCGATGACCAGGGGATTGTCCTTCAGTGGTGGTTCATGGTGATGTGTGCATCCCGAGGACCAGGGGATTGTCCTTCAATGGTGGTTCATGGTGATGTGTGTATCCCGAGGACCAGGGGATTGTCCTTAAGTGGTGGTTCATGGTGATGTGTGTATCCCGAGGACCAGGGGGTTGTCCTTCAGTGATGGTTCATGGTGATGTGTGCATCCCGAGGACCAGAGGATTGTCCTTCAGTGGTGGTTCATGGTGATGTGTGTATCCCGAGGACCAGGGGATTGTCCTTGGGTGGGGGGTCATGGTGATGTGTGCATCCCGAGGACCAGGGGATTGACCTTGGGTGGGGGGTCATGGTGATGTGTGCATCCCGAGGACCAGGGGATTGTCCTTAAGTGGTGGTTCATGGTGATGTGTGCATCCCGAGGACCAGGGGATTGTCCTTAAGTGGGGGGTCATGGTGATGTGTGCATCCCGATGACCAGGGGATTGTCCTTCAGTGGTGGTTCATGGTGATGTGTGCATCCCGAGGACCAGGGGATTGTCCTTCAGTGGTGATTCATGGTGATGTGTGCATCCCGAGGGCCAGGGGATTGTCATTCAGTGGTGGTTCATGGTGATGTGTGCATCCCGAGGACCATGGGATTGACCTTCAGTGGTGGTTCATGGTGCTGTGTGCACTACTAGGACCAGGGGATTGTCCTTCAGTGGGGGTTCATGGTACTGTGTGTATCCCGAGGACCAGGGGATTGTTCTTCAGTGGTGGTTCATGGTGATGTGTGCATCCCGAGGACCATGGGATTGTCCTTCAGTGGTGGTTCATGGTGATGTGTGCATCCCGAGGACCATGGGATTGTCCTTCAGTGGTGGGTCATGGTGATGTGTGCATCCCGAGGACCAGGGGATTGTCCTTAAGTGGCGGGTCATGATGCCGGACATAGTGGCGAAGGAAACATTGCGCTCCTCTTTGGCCTTGCTGGAGCATGTCATAAAAAGAGAATTGAAAAAAGGTTAACTCGGAAATATTTGTAGTATTACTGTTATGATTTATCATGATCATATAACGTATCCAATACAAGTTTGTACAATGTTTGCTTATCTTTTTAGTTTCATTGATGTTGCCCGTTATATCAGATCTGTAATCAAGTTAGCTACTTTTGATTAGTAATTTCAGATTTAAAAAAATCGCCAACAAATAGCAGCGAAAATTAAATATATTGCATTTTGTTATTTCGAAAAATATATTATTAATAAAATGTTACAAATTAACAGAAAAAAAACGGAAAACATTGTACAACTTCATGAAGCTAGACAGGCTGTTTTTACCACAGGCTCATCAGAAGGAAATGTTAACTTCATGGGCGTCGATCACGGGGGGACGGGGGGGGGGGGGGTATATCCCTCCCAATATTTGAGGTGCGGGGGATGGCGTGTATTGTTATCCCCCCCCCCCCCCCCCATATTCGGTATTCAGAAATACATTCAGAATACAATAGTCTTCTTTAAACCACATCTTTCAGTTTCAGTTTCAGTTTAGTTTATTTCATTTCCAAAAAAAATTTAAATACATAGCATTGTACAAAAAATACAAGGTTTACATGTGTGAAATAAATTGAAATAGCTGTACAATGAAAACTACAATCATATAATTATGGTAAATAATATATTTGGAAATGGAGGGATCCACTAAAAAGCAATGCTTGTAGATTGTGGACCCCTCGGGTAATAATAAAGCAATTAAATCATAATTCATAATAAAATCAAATTATACTTTAAAACGTATTTTGTTTGTAATTAACAATAAATTGTACATTTGAGTTGAAAATTGCTTCCAGTAAAGATTACTAAAAACAAATAAAGATGTGGGCCGACAGAGACTTCGACGAGCAGAACAAAACAATACGACACAACACAACACAACGTGCATAGCACAAGATAGCACAGGATGCCAAATACATAAGATTAAGAGTGAATGAAAAGATGTGAAAGTAACATGTATAGAGGTAACATGAAGAGAAAGGATGGTTGGATATGGATAGACAGAACTGTTCACGCATACGAGTATAAGTGATATAATAGCGCTCAATACAAAAAAAAATCAAAGAATATGGAAGGCAAGTTTTAGTGAACAATAACACAAGCATATAAATGATGACCTTTTATTGACTAACTAGGAGTTTTATAAGATTGTAATAATAATAATTTAATCCTTTTCTTAAACAGATTAAATGAAGTTGCATTTTTAATATAATCACTGAGAGTATTCCAAAATTTGGGACCAGTATAAATAAATGTATTTTGAGCTAACAACGTTCTTAATAAGGGCAAATGGAATTCTGCCGAATGTCGTGTTGGGTACTTATGAACTAATTGATTTTTTAAAAACATTTCATCAAAAATTGCGGGTAAAGTATTGTTATTATAATTATACATAAACTGACCGAGTTGAAATAAATATAAGTCCTTAATTTTTAATATATTATTATCTAAAAATAGCGAGTCTGTGTGAGAGCGTGGGGCCATATTAAAAATAATACGCAGTGCTTTCTTTTGCAATAATAACAATTTATCTAATAACGTAACGTGGGTGTTACCCCAAGTCAAAATACCATAATTTAAGTATGGTAATATCAAAGATGAATACAACATAAGTAAGGATGCTAAGGGGAGGTAAAATTTTAATCTATTAATAATACCAATATTGCGAGAAATAACTTTACAAATATTATTTATATGAAATTTCCATGAAAGTTGATTATCTACAGTAACCCCTAAAAATTTAATGTTAGAAACATTTTCCAATACAAAATCTTCAAAAGCAATATCTATGGGTAAGGAATGTATAGACTTACTAAAAAGCATATATTTAGTTTTCTGCAAATTTAATGATAATTTATTCGCTCTAATCCACTTTAATACCTTAACTAATTCAACATTGATTGTTTCTGCAAGAGTGTGTGGATTATCGTGAGAAAAAAATAAGTTAGTGTCATCGGCAAAAAGAACAAGCGATAAAACATCAGATGACCTACTAAAATCATTAATATATAAAATAAATAAGAGTGGGCCTAAGATGCTTCCTTGTGGGACGCCACAAGATATATTACGTAACTCTGAACTATGATTATTTACAAATACATATTGCTGTCTATTTGAAAGGTAATTCCTGAACCACTCCAAGGCCTTACCACGCACACCGTAATGGGAAAGTTTATAAAGTAAAATATCATGGTTAACTGTGTCGAAGGCCTTGGAGAAATCTAGAAAAATACCCACCATGTGGGAAGATTTGTCAATAGCATGTGCTACTTTCTCAATAAAAGATAATAAAGCATGGGTAGTACTATACTTTTCTCTAAAACCAAACTGAAAGTTCGAAAGAATATTTTCATTTTTTAAAAAGGAAACTAATCGAATGCATATAATTTGTTCTAGTATCTTAGAAATAGAAGGTAATAAAGAAATTGGACGATAATTTGTAATGTCTAACTTATCACCCTTTTTGAATAAGGGAATAACTTTAGCTATTTTCATTGTGTCAGGGACTTCACCATTTAACAAGGACAAATTAAAAATATGAACTAATGGATCTACTATGTAAGGAATAATGCCTTTTAAAATACAATTATTTATACCATCGCAACCAGAACTTTTCTTATCATTTAAATTAGAAACAATATATAATAACTCAAATTTATGTATAGGAGTAAAAAATATTGAATTTGGATTTGCGGGGCCTAAAAAATCAACAAAGTGTTTATCAGTCGGCGGAATATCTCTAGCTAAATTGTCCCCAACAGAAGAAAAGTATTTATTAAAAATATTAGGTATAACATTAGGATCTTCAACAATCTCATTATCAACATTAATTTTAGTTATGTCACATTTATTTTTTACTATATTCATTGCTTGTTTAATAATTTTCCACGTATTTTGCATATCATGCTTATATAATTCTATGCGATCCACAAAATATTTTCTCTTTGCCAAACGAATTATTTTAGTCAGAGTATTTTTATACGATGTATATTTTATTTTAGATTGTTCAGTTCCAACTGACTTATATTTATAATAAAGGTTATTCTTTCTATTTATCGATCGCAATACAGACTTGGAAATCCAAGGTAGTCTAGGATTTTTTTTATAATTAGTACCCTTATCTCTTTGGATTGGCATACAAATATCTAATTGACCATTTAAAATTTCACAAAACATATCATATGAACAATTTACTTCATCAATATCATAAACACAAGACCAATCTATATTTTCAAGGCTAGCACCAAGTCGTGCTATATTCTCACAATTAACTTTACGTCTTAATGGACGAGGACCACTTTTGACAGATTGTGATAAAGTATAATACGTCATAATAGGATAATGATCTGTCATATCAGAAAGGACAATGTAAGATTCAGGATGAGGTATAACATTAGAAAAAATATTATCAATTAAAGTAGAAGAGGGGCTTACATCACGAGTTGGCTTAGAAATGAGAGGTAAAAAAGAAGCACTTAAGAGGATCTCAAGAAAATCCTGGGACACATTATTATGATCATGATCTCGTTTCAATAAATTAATATTAAAGTCTCCCATTATAAAGGAGTCCTTATTATTAAATATTTGACAGCGCAATAAATCCGATGAGTGCGTTAAAAAATCTTTCACATTAGAATTTGGTGGTCTATATATAACGCCAATTAATATATTTTTAAAGTGCTCAACTGCCCAAATCCAAAATCTTTCAATGCAAAAGCTCGTGTTACACAACAACTAGTCCCTTAATGATGAATTCCTATATATTATAAAATGAGACCAGCTCTGGCAAAACCAGCAACTTCGCCACATTTACGATTTTGCGTAAATGGCCTCGTATGGTACTCGTATTAACAATAAAATCATGGGACAGGTTTCGTTTTTTTCAAATTTCCCTTTCGTTAAAAAAATATTTACGATTAGAGTGTTCAGATGTTAAATAATCTCGAAAACCGTGTACAAAGTGAGTGCAATGAGTTTGTGAACATCACTTTGCATTTTTGCTCATAACTCAGCCATATAACGTCCATTTGACTTGAATTTTTTACACAATACCCTGTGGACATATCAAATAACAACAATATACATTGTATCAACTATTCATCACTTTTTGCACATGTCAACAAAGTTACTAGATCCCTTAAAGCAACTTTTCTAGTTCGTAATGAGATATGCAAAATTCCGAAATATTATCGGGAAAATGGCTATATCTTAGGATAAAATCAAGAATGGCAATCATGTACTTTGAACTGAGTGTTGAACTTTAACCTCAATTATCTCCATTGTTTTGGCAGAATAAGACAAATAATTTAAAAATCATAACTTCGTCAATTTTTGTCCGATCGGCATAAAAATGGTCTCAAAACATTTAAAATAAAGAGAAAAATTCACACAACAACATCATATGAAAAGCTCAATTTTACACTTTGTGTCAAAGTTGCTGGAACTGCCAGAGCCGGTCACTAATGTCCTAGAACGAGTAATACATTTGTTCGCTACATGTAATTAAATAGGGAAAACCTAAACTAGCCACAACAATAAGCTTACTTGAATGAGAAATGTCTTATCGCCAGGCTCTAGCTTGAAATCCGTGGTATCGATATAGACAGTATCGATTCCTAAGGTTCGATCAATGTCCTCTTCCTGTCAAGAAAAAGAAAAAGAAATAATGACACAGGCATAGGCAAAGACAAACATCCAGGACTGCCCCAGAATTTGAACCCGATACACCCGAATGATTCATATTGTCATACATAATAGCAATATATGCCTACATCAACAACCAGTGTACTTTTATTTTTTTATCATCAATGATAATGAAACATGATTACGATGTATCCGTACCGTCACAAATATTCTCTTGACATTGACGAGGAGGGCGTCCTGCAGTGCAACAAGGAATTGTGGGAATGACTCGATGCTCCTCCTGGAGTAGCCTTGGAAGCTAGCCTGGATCGCTACACCGCGCTTCTCTGCAAGGGTTTGAAGCTCCTCGAACGAGATCTACATACGTTATTCAAACAACAAAAACAACAGTTTATAATTCATCGGTCTTTTGTCATTTGTCATTTGTCTTCAATTCGTACAAAAACGCTTAGTGGTTTATTTCGATAAATAATATTCGAAGCTTATACTAACATATTGATTGCTAAGCTTAGGAAACTTGAATCCCCTTGCTGCACTATTAGGTTACGGGGTAGTAGAAAATGGTAAAATAACATAAATATTTGCCCTAAAGTCGTTTTTATTGTCATGACAATTGTACTAAAATGATGACATATGCAAGGTTCTTTCAATAACAACGTACCTCGTCATCTCCGTCGTGATTAAGGTTGTCGAAGATGTCCTCGACGTCGAGCTCGTCCCCGAAGAGCTGCTTCCTGTGCGCAGCCGTGAAGTACCCGGGAGTCTGAAATAAGATCGGCATGAATAGGTGACTAATACGGGCACATTGCAGGCCCGTTGATATGGAGGTGCGTTGCGTGCGTACGCAACTTAGCGATCTCGGTAACAATAATAAATAATAATGATAATAATAATAGTAATGAAATAACAACAACAGCAATTGCGATAACTTCATTCCCCATTGCATGTATATGACAGACTTTACTAGTAACACACTTATTGCTTCTTAAACAAAACAATTTGTAATCACAAAATAATAACTCCGGCATCTAAGGTAGTTTCCATCAGGTAGGTTTTCAAGTATGATTTAAAGTTATTGATTGATTGAGGTTGACGGAGATCTTGGGGAAGCTGATTCCATAGATGTGGTGCAGCAACCCACAACGATCTGTCCCCCACGACCTCTATAGATCCTTCTGTTTTTTCTTCAAGAGTTGGACTGTGGAGGTGGATCGAAGTCTCGTACGGCCTGACACGCGCACTTGAAGAAGTTCAGAGATGTATAGAGGGGCTTGGTTATGCATGGCTTTGTGAGTTAGAATGAGGAGTTTGAAAATGACTCTTTTCTTGACGGGTAACTAGTGAAGATCCTTCAGAATAGGAGTGATGTGTAATGATCGTGGTGTGTGGGAGATAAAACGTGCGGCTGCGTTCTGGACTTTCTGCAATTTGTTGATTTGAAATTGTGGTAACCCGGACATTACTGCATTGAACATATGTAGGCGAGAGGTGATGAAGGCATGAACGAGACCTTTCAATGCATGTGGCTTGACATATTTCGTGATTTTCCGGATGTAACGTAGATGAAATGTGGATGATTTGATGCAGTTAGTGATTTGTGGTTCCTTTGTCATGTTAGCGTAAAGTATAAGGCCAATGTTCCGGACACAATCAACTGGTTTCATAACGGTTTCACCGACTATTAGATCAGGAATTGCGACTTTTTACCTCCGCTGTACTGATCCAAAGACGATGAATTTTGTCTTCTTATCATTCAGCTTTAGGTAGTTGTTGTGCATCCAGTTCATAATGACGAGGAGACGTGCTTCCAGCTTTGTGGCAAGGCTATTACTAAGTTATTTATTGACGCCTTCCATCTCTATAAATTACCATTGAAATACACTACTACGTTTGCTCCTTACCTTGTCTAGTGCCTGTCTGAGTTCAGCCCTACTGATGGCGCTGTTACTGTCCAGGTTGGATTCACTGAGCAGTCTGAGGAAGCCTGACATGGCTGTTGTTACCGAGCTGTGCTGTTGGGACGTAGCATGGCGCCGCTCCTGCATCAATGCGCGCTTCCTGTGGAAGTGACAAACAGGGATAAACATGGGAACTCCGGGTCTGATTAAGTCATTGGTTATCAAAATAAGCTACATTTGTCCGAGCCTTCTCGCTTTGATTCTGTCTGACCAACTTAAATACCCAGTGGGTTTTATGTCCGGTTTTCCCCGCGGCTGTATGCTGTCCTTCTGTATAACATGATAACCTAGCAACTCAAAAAGTGAGCTGTATCATAGGAGCCGGAAGTGGGGGGGGGGGGGGGGGGGAGGGAGCGGCCGCCCCCCCCCCCCCCCCCCCCCCACACACACACACAAAGAAAAAGAAAAAGAAGAAGAGTGGGAAAGAAAAAATTAAAATGTATGATACAAGACTTGTAAATTCTCACGTTCAAAAACTAATTTATACATCCATGTATCATAAGGCGCTTTCCCAGATACAATTTCCTATCTAGGTATGCACCAGGTTGCACAATTTAAAGTCCAAATATGCAAAAGCTCCCTACCAAGGGAGGGGGATACCCCCGTCCCACACCCTCCCCCCACCCAGTCACTTCGCTCCCTCGCAATGTCTCACTCTCACCGCTGGCTCAAAGTTGGCAACCCTGTGAGGTTGGTTGGGCATGATTGAGCCCCTACGCAAACAAATCGTGAGCCTCCTGAGGTCTTTACCCCCCCCCCCCCCCCCCCACCCCCAATCCAAAACTGATTCCGGCGCGCCTGAGTTGTATGACCGGTCTTGTCTTTTCAACATGCTTCCTTGCTGAATGATAAAGTTACTCATCTATAGAGAGTTTTGTGACCAGTCTTTCCTGAGGCTCTGTACTGACTTTCTGTCTGACTTAGAGGGTTGTATATCCGTGTTTGTCGCATAGGTAACATGCTACATTTATGAATGATCAAGTTACTTACTTGGATAGCTTTGTGTCCGGTCTCTCCTGGGGAAGCACGCCACCCTTCTGTCTGACCAGCTTACTGACCATCACGTCCTGCTCATCGCTCGAGTACTGATGAAGAAGATAACGAATACAGACGGATTATACTGTTACTTAAAGAAGTGGTGATCTGTTGAACATAATATGATCTACAATCATTCTTAAATTTGTTTGAAATAAACGATAGTGAAAGAAACGTTGAATTTGCATTTGAACATAGCATTAAATCCAACAACATATCTTTTTATAAAATGCAACGATAATTCGTTGGTATCAATGAAGTCGATAAGTCAATATAAAATGAAAATAGATTCTTGTATATATCAAAATGTTGTCAATAGGCGAATAACTGATGGGGTTTCTGTGTACTCACGAGTAACATGCCAACAGTTCTTGGGTTGAAGGTCCCAAACCTCTCCTTCTTGTCCCACAGCTTGCCGATGTCTTCAAGCGGCTGCAGCCTCGACAACATGCTGTCTTCTGGCTTCATGGATAACCACCATCCTACAACGTGAAGCAAATATATTAAGTTCACAGGCTAATCGTTTCCATTGTCATCACACATGTGATGAGTGATAAGTTCCTTACAGTTGCCATGGTTGTAGGACATGTTAAGAGTGTTTATTACATGTCACTGCTCGTAGCGGATCTTGTAAGATATATAATTAGTTGGACACTTCACGAAAGCTACACCTTGCACTGGAATTCGCATTATAGTTTTCTTTCCTTTCAAGAGTTTTGATTTCATATTTTGCATATTCTACTTAATAAAATAATTTGAACATTAAACTACTTATCATACAATACATATATAAATTGTTTTATAGTTTTAATACAAGGAGAAAAGTTGTATTTACCGTCAAAACAGTGGATTGGAAAGTTGCAGAGGACACCACCATCGACGTACACGTCCAGAGTCCTACGCTGGCGACTTTTAACAGGTGCAAACAGGCCTGAAAATGATTTATGAAACAAGATATTCACTGAATGGTAAAGACCATGTATGAAAATCAAGGGCGTCGATTTCTTCTCGCCATTGGGGGGGGGGGGGGGGGGGGGGGAATGATTCGTCATTTTGACCATCTCTGGCGAGGGAGCGAAGCGACAACCCAGCAGCGTGCCCGGGTTTTTATGGCTGATGGGGGGGGGGCAAAGCTTTTGAATTCAGCTGTTTAGAGACTGGAAGATTATTAAGTGCATATTGCAAGCATCATGTTATGAGCTGGGCTTTGTCCAATATGAACTTTAGCCTGATAGATACATATATTGCAAGCATTCTGATGGACCCTGAATAGCATCAGTCATGGGATACCCACATTGGGAAGCTTATTGGGGGTCCAGAGAGCGGAGCCCCCGGAAGCTTTGGGATTTGTGATATCCAGATATAAAGATGTTGTCTATAATATATAGAGTTAACTATTCTTTAGTTAATTGGCTTTTGAATTAGCGCTTTAGAGATTGGAAGATTATTAAGTGCACATTGCAAGCATCCTGTTATGATGAGGGCACTGTATATGGATGAATTTTAGCCTGATAGATAAATACTGTCGATTGCAATCATCCTGATGGAACCCTGATAAGTCAAGGGATACCCACATTGGAAAGCTTATTGGGAGTCCAGAGGGCGAAGCCCCCGGAAGCTTTGGGATTTGTAACATCCAGAAATACAATTAACTATTGAATAGTTAGCTCAATTTTAGTGAGCGAAGCGCAAACGCACAGTGGGCCAGGATCGCCTGAAAGTTTGCCAAGAGAGAAGTCCTGAATAACTATTTAATGAGTACATGGCTGGTACTGGGTCAAATAATCTTAATGGGGGTTCCAGGGGCGCAGCCCCGGAAGATTTTGGATTTGGGCAGTTTAACATTATCAAAAAGTGCTATAAAGAAGACTTTAGTAACAACTTCCATTCATGAGAGGGGGCAATGCTCCTTAATTTTAATGTTATTATATATTTTTTAACCCCAAATATTAGGGGGGATGATAATACAGGCCACCCCCCCCCCACCTGAAATATTGGGGGGGATATATCCCCCCCCCCCCATCCCCCCCGTGATCGACGCCCCTGATGAAAATAGTAGTTAACATGGGTTTATATGTACCATACCTTCAATGGAGATTGACAAAATGTATCGGTAACTTGGAGGTTAGGGTTGATCAGCATTAGCCTCAGATGTTGGCCTACACATTTGAACCTATTATTATTATGAAGACGATGTGCAGCAGCTGCTTGGATTGGTCAACGACCTTCATAACAACCTTGATCACGTGACAGGTAAATAAAATTATCCACGTGATAAGTTTAAGCTATCAGGTTTGGTTATCATGTTATGGGAAAACCTATAAAGTCTCAAATAGGGATAACCGGATTGCTTCATAACCGGAGCCATAGAATCATACTAATGATCTTTAATCTTTATGAACGTAGAATCTGAAGAGTCAGGAGGTCCGCGGGGATCGGTCCTTTGTCCCTGTCTGTTTATATACTACATCAACGACCTGAATGACAATGATGATGATATCACGTACGTCGTCCTGACCATCGGAAATGACCAGCATGTCCAGCAACTTCGAGATGATCAAACCTAATAGTAGATTGGGCCTCGGCCTAGATGATGGTTCTCAGCACCTAGCAGTGCCATGTATTCGCAGTATCGAATAAGATGAACAGTATACTGAATAATTATCATCAACATCATTAAACATACACACACAACACGACAAGAAGAAGTAGTAGAAGTAGAAGAAGAAGAAGAAGAAGAAGAAGAAGAAGAAGAAGAAGAAGAAGAAGAAGAAGAAGAAGAAGAAGAAGAAGAAGAAGAAGAAGAAGAAGAAGAAGAAGAAGAAGAAGAAGAAGAAGAAGAAGAAGAAGAAGAAGAAGAAGAAGAAGAAGAAGAAGAAGAAGAAGAAGAAGAAGAAGAAGAAGAATTTGTTTTTGTTTGCAGACAGTTATGTCATTGTGAATACCTGGAATAGCAATGGACATGCGCACTGCAATCCTGATTGGCATGTTGGGCGTGGTCTTGACATGACAGTACTCGGCATCCATCAGACTGAGATTGGTGACCACAATACACAGCTCCTTGCCCGTTTGATCGTACAGCTGCTTGAAGGTGGTATCGGGGTCACCAGTCATCTCCTCCATGCGGTCTCCGAACCACTCGAAGAGCCGTTCAGCGGGATGCCAGCCGAAGTGACGGACGATGTTTGGGAAGAAGCTACAAGAACCACATCGGGCATCTGGACGATATAGCAGAGATAAATGCATCGTCATTTATCCTTTGAAATTAGCATAATGTAAATGATTATAGTTTGTAACTCTGTTGGATTCTTTTAGGCCTGCCTGTGTTGACTTTACAAACAACAACAATTTTAGCTTCGGAAAGCGTATACAATAGTAACACGTGAATTAGCCTTACATACACACACAAATACAAATATTTCAGTTAATCTCAGCCAAATTGGCATAGTAAAGTTATTTACAAATTACATTTCGGAATGTCGTTATGTTCATTTTCATATCATATGTAAAAGGCTGTATTAAAGAAGAGAGTGAGAGATCAAATTATAGAAGAAAACTTACCTAAGAAGAATCGGCTAAGATCAAGACCTAGAAACTCTTCCACTTCGTGTGAGTTGTAGCCCAGGGCTAAGAAGGTTGCCCACATGGCTCCAGCACTCGCCCCTGCAAACCGACGGATCTGCTTCCATAGTCCGATGCGTTCAAATTCCTGGGATAATCACAACATATTTCAAGTCATTCAAATGTAACAAGGTACAAGTGTCAAAAGCTCATACATGTGACATGTCTTTATGATACTGAGAAGACGCAGGTTATTCGTGGGGAAAATGTGGCTTCTTTAACAATCGTTATACACTACATGTATATTATGCAATCGTACAAGAACAAGACAGTGTATATAGATTCCGACTATTCGAGCAATGAAAAGGGTTTCCTGGGAACGTCCGTCATTCAAAGGTCTTTGTGGCTCGATGGCTGAGCACCGGTCCAGCAATCCGGAGGTCTCGAGTTCGATTCCCGTCGAAGCCTTCAATTATTTCTTTGCTCATTTCCAATCATTTAGAAATATTTCTAGTTATTTTTTTCTAGTTTTTTTAAATTAAATACATATGATGTATTTATCATAGTAGTAGAATAGATGTTGGATCATTATCATTATAATTACTTGTATTATTATAATTCAAGGGCCTAATTTTAAAAGATGCTAAATCCACTTTTTAAACCTTTGAGAAAAGCAGGTTTCTTTGTCAAACTTTGTACACTTGCCTATGAAATATGAAAAATGGAACAATACATATTTTGAGGTTTAAATTAGTCCTACAAGTTTGATTTCTAGATAGCTAAAACCGAGCATGGGGGCTTAGCAGTTAAAGTGCCCGTCTCATGCACGGGAGGTCCCGGGTTCGAACCCACACCGGGTCATACCAAATACTTTAACAGTGTACCTTCTGCCTTGTAGCCAGGCGCTTGGCATTTATATAATGAAGAAGGGAAGTTTACCAGAGGTATGGCCTTCTGTAGCTTTTTTTGTGCATTTAGTAGAATTGTGAGGTGTGACGTGTGACGTGTCACGTGTCACGTATAACGTGTGACGTGTAACGTGTGACGTGTAATGTGTGACGTGTGACGTGTGACGTGTAACGTGCGACGTGTAACATGTGACGTGTGGCGGAAATAGGCGCCGCCTTATATGCCAAACATCTTTAAATCAATTTCATGCAAAGTGAACCTAGCGTCTTTTCGAACTAGGCTCTAGCGTTTTTTTTTAGAACTAGGCTCTTTAATTATCATCATTACTTTTATTAGTAGTAGTATTATTATTAGTATTAGAAGTAGTAGTAGTAGTAGTAGTAGTAGTAGTAGTAGTAGCAGTAGTATTAGTATATCGTCACTACTATATCAGTAGTATTATTATCATTATGGTTACGAGTATTATTAGTATTATTCACTACTCACCCGCACTGCTCCCACATATGCAAGGCCCTTGTTTCCTCCTCCTTCGAACACTACATTCTCAAAAGGGTATTCAAAATCCTCAAACTGAACCAGTGCGAGCGATCTGTCGTCGTTTTCATTCGGGTTGTCGCACACGGTGTCGGAGAAGACGAGGTGTTGACCGATCTCGTCATCACTGTCGTAATGCTCATCATCTCTCTTTGTTTGCTCACCTCGCGTTCCATGCTTTTGACCTTGTCGTGACTTTCTCCTTAGCTCTGTCATCTCAGGTACATCGTAGAGAAGAGCGTTCAGGGTCTTTCTCCGCTTCTTAGAGCTCCTTGATGATTTATGTTTGCTCCTCCAGCTCTCTGCTTTGATGGACGCTTTTCCTGAACGGGGATTGCAGTCGTCTTTACTATTGTACATGCCATGATGTTCAATGCTGGCCTGTTCACCTGTTTCTTCCCCCTGTGCTGCTACCGCCACCTCGCTGTTTGGAAGGGTTTCTCTAGTCGAGTAATCACTACTTGATACTTTGGAAGATTTCGAACCCATTTTATGATATGTATTAATATGTATCCATACAATGCGATTTAATCTTTACAAGCTTTCAAAGTTTCGGAGACACTCACTACTCACATACTAGAATCGCTCAGAAACTCATCCATAAAACGGTCCTGTATCAACGTTTGGATTGACACAACCATATTTACTGCACGTTATGTTTGAAGACCAGTGCTGTGTACTGTTTTCAATCAAGACGTTAAATTATTCCAAGTTGCAATTTGACTTTTTAACCGCTCATATCCATCAAGATTTATTTAATTGAAGTGAAGTAGTTCGTTCTAAACGTTTCGCCTTCTTTTTGTGTCGTGGTTGCTTGCTTTGGTATTCTAGTACGTGTCTTGTAGGATGGAGCTATTGGTTGTGCATGTTTGACTGAGGCAGAATCATTTCTTTCTGTTTACGTTAATATTCGGTTGCTCTGAGCAGCGTACAGTGTGTCGCGTGAGGTGTCATTCATACAATAGGTCTTTACCGAAACTCCTTTTAAATGAGCTCCTCTATTGTGTGAATCTGTGAAGGGGTGGGGCCTACGAGAGTCTTGTGAGAATAGCGGTGTGTCTGTGTCTTTCTTACATCCAGCTCAAAGGAGCCGATATCGATTTATGATGTTTACTTTATGAGTGAAGCCTTGTTCAGATAATCATGACAATACACACGTACGTTCGTGTCCTGTCCTCTAGCACTAATCAACATTACTGTAATGGGTCTAGGATCTGGTTGCAGAAAGAGATACAATCGATTGTAAGTTATAATTAATTGTAAGTCAGATCATGTGTTCTAAATGCGCGAATCTGATTGGTTGAAACGCGCAAAGTTTCTGACTTACAATCAATTGTAACATACAATCAATTGTAACTTACAATCGATTGTATCTTTTTTTGCAACGGGGCCTATATCTCATGTAGAATCGACGTAACGATGCGTTCTTTACATCAGGATTTGTTTCCATCAACAAAATTGTCGACAAGTTGATTATTATAATACATATCGTATACAATACTTATGGATACTTATGGATACTTTTTCTTTTATCATTTATAATGTGTTGTAAATGCGCAAATCTGCTTTGTTTAAAAGCGCAAAATGTCTGACTTACAATTAATTGTAACAAACAGTCGATTTATTCTCTTTCTGTAACGAGGCTCAGATCTCATAAATCATCGACGTTACCATGGTTACGATGCGTTTCTTTGTATCTGGACTTCTCTTCAGCAAAAAGATGGTCAACAAGAACAGTATCATAATAGTAAGCGTATTACATTCTTATTAATAGAAGCGTTTTTATTTTAACCAAAGTTACTACGACTGAACCGACTGTTCGTATTCTAAAGATGACTAAATAAATGAAGAAAAAAACAGAGTGTGCATTGACATTATGCTTCCTTTCCTGCAAGCAATTTGAAGATTTAGCTAGGCCACATCAAAATGAGCATATTCAATGCAAAGTTGACCGTGGCGACTTTGCAAATCTAACAAAGGATTTGAATCAGCTGTTGTCTTTATGGGGGTGGGCCCGCTAGTCATAAGGACCGCTATTCATAACGTTCAACTTCCTATACGTGAAGGACCGCTATTCATAATACGAAAAGGGGGTCGCTATTCATAAAGGCATAAGGACCGTTATTCATAAGGACCGTTATTCATAATGTGAGATGAGGGTCGCTATTCATAATTCACATTGAGGGTCATTACTCATAAGGACCGCTATGCATAATACAAAATCGGGGTCGCTATTCATAAACATGAAGAAGGGGCGCTACTCATAATTTATATTGGGGGTCACTACTCATAAGGACCGCTATTCATAATACGAAAATAGAGTCGATATACATAATATTAAATGGGGGTCGCTAGTCATAATACGAGAAGGGGACCGCTACTCATAATACGGAATGGGGACCGCTATTCATAATACGAGAAGAGGGTCGCTAGTCATAATACGAGAGTAGGACCGCTACTCATAATATAAAATGGGGGTCGCTAGTCATAATACGAGAAGAGGGTCGCTAGTCATAATACGAGAAGAGGACCGCTACTCATAATATGGAATGGGGGTCGCTAGTCATAATATGGACTAAGGTTCGCTAGTCATAATGTGAGAAGAGGGTCGCTAGTCATAATACTAGAAGAGGATCGCTACTGATAATACGGAATGAGGACCGCTATTCATAATACGAGAAGAGGGTCGCTAGTCATAATACGAGAGTAGGACCGCTACTCATAATACGAAATGGGGGTCGCTAGTCATAATACGTGAAGAGGGTCGCTAGTCATAATATCGAATGAGGGTCGCTTTATATTCATAATACGAGAAGAGGGTCGCTAGTCATAATACGAGAAGAGGACCGCTACTCATAATATGGAATGGGGGTCGCTAGTCATAATATGGACTAAGGTTCGCTAGTCATAATGTGAGAAGAGGGTCGCTAGTCATAATACTAGAAGAGGACCGCTACTCATAATATGTAATGCATAATAAGCAACACTTTGGTTAAAGAGATCCATCAACTTTGTGAAAATGCAACCAAAATCACTTCGAGCTTTCACACTTATCTTGTACCCAGTGGGTTAGTTGATCGTTACAGAAGAATAACATGGGTTTTGAATTATCAAATGTCTCCCTAATTACGATGATATTTAAGATTTAATTTTAAAGCGTTTGTAGACGCTTTTGACCGTATAGTCAAGAGTATCCGAATTCGGATAATACAACGATAAGGATCAAATCAGAAAACGATTAACTCATTTTTTCACGAGGTAAACATTATTCCTTTGTTATGAAAATCTTACATACCATTCCAATGATATTGGCATATGTTTGGAGTCTCTATTTTTCACTTTTGGTGGAAAATATGAAGTTAATGGGTCACTTTAGACATGGTTGAGACTACTGCGTGTGCTTGTGAATACAATATGTGTGTGTATTTGTGTGTGTATGACGTCTGCGCGTTAGCATGCGAGTGTATACTATTCTCATTAAAAGATGTAGAGGTGCGAATTGTTATTGTTTGTCATTGACTCTAACTTACCATATTGTATAACGCAAAAACATAATTAAAGGGATAGTACAGGTTTACTTAGAGGGCGCTTCAAGAAATAATCAATTTTGTGATGAACTTTTATTCCCACTTTTGTTCAACGATTAAGAAAAATATTCATTTGATACCTTCACATTTCCGAAAATATACTAAATCCTTGCATTGAATCATTATTTTGAACAAAACATTACATTAACAATTTTGTGAAGAAATGGTGAGCACCAATGTTTTAAAGAGCACACTGTTTAAAGGGCTGTTTTGTTAATGATAACAGCGTTCCTACTAAGCCATTAGTAACTTAGCCCACATTTCGAGCATCGGTTAGTTATAACTTTTAGTTTGAAATTATATGTGCAAGTTTTGTTAATTAGGTTCGACCAGAACTGTTTACTGTACCGTTATATCCCTTTAAACATCATTATCATCATCATCATCATCACTTTTAAAATAATTGGGCAAAATTAGACAGTATGTTGCCCAACACTGGGCAACATACTGTCCACACAACTATTGGTTAAAATGAAGGTTCAATTGGGTAATAATTGCCCAGAATTATAAATCTTTTTAACCAACCAACAATTACCCAACATTTTGCACCATGATCCTCATCATCATTATTATCACATGATCCTCATCACCATCATCGTCATCATCATCATCATCATCATCATCATCATCATCATCATCATCATCCTCCTCCTCATCATTATTATTATCATCATTCCAAATAGTAGGAGTTGTAGATTTATCATTATTATAGAAATATATTTTTTATTAAGGAGCAATACCAAACGTCTTGCTAAATACATATTCTTGTAAGTTGCAAATTATGTTTTTAGTAAGATTTGAATTCTCTTAACAAACATGCAGGACATATTATACTGTTTTACTTTAATTTGATCACAAATACTCCATGATAATTCACCAGAACATTTTTATGTCAAACTTGCAGGATATCCAAACAGTCCTGATTCAAACGTTATAATGCGTCTCATTTTTAATCTAAAGTAATGATCAAATATATCACACACAATTATTATAAATAGCACGAAATACCTTGTGTATTTAATAACTCTTTATTTCAATATCCAGTTTATACTGGATAATTATACATGTACAAGTAAAGAGATGAATCAAGCAATATGACAACGCCATGATGTCGTCACCAGTTTTATTTGAATCCATATTAAATTAAAACTTTAAAATGATTAATACAAATTATATATAGATATATATATATATATAAGCGAAAGGTGAACTAATACATACAGCTTTGGTTTCTTCCGATATTTAAATAATGCAAAGAATAATCATAAATGATTGAGAAGGAAGAATAATAGGCGTAGCTTAATAAGCATTGTTCCTCCCTTAAATCCTCCAAATGAAAAAAGGCACTGGTCGAAAAATTGGTCTCCGCCAGGACTCGAACCCGGGTCTCCAGCTTGGAACGCTGACGCCTTAATATATATATATATATATATATATATATATATATATATATATATATATATATATATATATATATATATATATTACTACTGTCAGAATATGTCCGGGCGAGATATCTAAGAATTTGTACAAGAGAAAGTAGATAATATGATGTAAGCTTACAATACCAGGACCCGTTGCATAGAGACTTGCAATCGATTCCGAAGTTGTAATTAAATGCAAGTCAGATCTTGTGACTAAATGTGTACACCTGATTGGTTCAAACGTGCATATTTGTTTTACTTGTAATTAATTGCAACTTAACAATCAATTGTCATTATTTCAGCAAAAGGGCCCGTGTAATCTGAGGTGATATTTATAAAAAAATTAAAAAATCGCATTAAAATGTATTGTATTGCCTCTAGATTTGAGCAACAGAAAAAAGAACCTTTAAAATAGCATCATTAAGGGCAAGAACAAAGCTATCGTGTCATCTATCTCCTTTTATTGGCATCATGTATTTTACAGTCATGTACATTAAAGGGAGAGATCCACTTTTGCAAGCCAACATTCAAAAGTTGCGAGGTTATTGTCTTATATGAAAGGAAATGTCATTTAATAGCATGCCTGAAAAAATTAGGGCTTGAAATCTCTTTTTCGTGGAGTTATAGACCTAAAACTGAATAAACTGAGGGACGTCGGTTAATTAGGTACATACGTATTTTCGGCCGGTGAGTAAGTTTGTACATAGATTTCACGGAGTGCCAGATCGGTATGCATGACCCCTACGTGACCCGCGCTAGCTACGTGACTCGCGCATAAGTACTAATGTGTGAGCGTTTACCAAGCAAAATACCCAAACATGGCTTAAACTGACTACATGTAATTATATATTCTTTCTTTTTGAGATCTTTTTCCGTGACATACGTTAACAAATGTCGGCTTCACAATACCTTTACGAGAATTAGTACTATATTGTTGTAATATTATGCTAAATCAGTTGAACTCCTTTATTGACCGATATATAGTTTAAATGGAGGGACGCATTCGTTTTTCATTCGTAGAATCCAAATTAGAGGGCTGTTCGCTCTGATTTTTTTTTTGCGTGTTACATTGATCCCCATCCGTCAACTGAAAGCTGTTCAGACGTTTTGTAAAAGTGGACCTGTCCCTTTAATACACGGTTTTGTGCTGTCTTTGTAACCTACCAAAGTATGGGCAAGAACAGTTTTCTTAGATAATTGGTATAATATCGATCTCTGTTGCACAAGCATTATATTAATAATAATAATAATAATAATATCCACTATTTATATAGCGCCTATCACGATTGATAATCATCTCTAAGCGCTTTACATACATACATAAATACCTCAATATCGTCTGATATATTCTTAGTCACACATCAGGGCCTCGTTATAGAAAGACTTGCAACCGATTGTAAAGTTGCAATTAATTGCAAATCAGATCACGCGGCTAAATGCGCAAATTTGATTTGTTAAATTCTGCTTTTTTTCTGACTTTTCTGAGCAACTCTTTCTGCAAGGGGGCCCCTATTATGCCACCATGTACCTCTCGATATCAAATCATTCGTCCCACGTTGGGATGTACTGACTGTTGGTTAGGTCCGCCATCAAAGATCATCTACCCTATTCACAGCACAGTATTTGAATACGTACTTTTACGTTCAGAACGGGAGGTCTACCTCCACTGTAAGTCTCTAGGAGAGAGGGGCGGTGAGGGAAGGGGAGTCCGGTGGGGGAGATTGTAGGCGTTAAGCTGATGGTAGTGGATCCCGGTAGGGAGCTGCCGGGAGGGGATCCAGGAGAGTGGACGATGGTTGGCGGGATCCCTGTATGGGAGGGAGCAGTCTTATAGGTGGGGAGCTGCCGAGAGGGGATCCTGGAGAGTGGACGATGGTTGGCGGGATCCCTGGATGGGAGGGAGCAGTCTTGGTGAGACAGACGGTGGCATGGCTCCTTCATCACTCAGCCCTACACTACCTCTTGTCACAGGTTCTTCCCCGGCTGGGGCCGGCTGGTCTGACTCCAGACGACCGATGCTACTCCGCTCGTGGAGATGTAGGTTGGACCGCGTCAGTCTGTCACGGCTACCCGATCCGTTCGCTGCTCCACCGTTGTCTGGTTGGTCGTTTAACTGTTTGTTCTCTGCTCGTAGTCTGGGATCATCGAACTGGAAGGTGGTCTCTGTGACACTCCCTCCGCGCAGCTCTCTCTTCAGTGGAGGGTCGTGCATGCGTACGTAATGGCGGAGGTAGGATCTGGCGGACCGCTCGCCTTGCTGCAAACAGGAATCAACATTTCACAGTGTAAGTATTTTACCATCAACGCCATATAAAGTATGTTTTCATAAAAAGGCCGTATTCATTTATTTCATATCAAGGATTATTAATCCTTAATGGAATATGGGCGATCGGGAATTTGCTTCCGCTGCCGCCAAACTTTGGAATGATTCACCTATTTGTATCAAACAGTCTTCAAGTATAGAAATAGATAAAAACTAAGTTAAAAACAATTTATCCTTTTATGGAATGCGCAGTGCAGTATATAAATATAGTTTCTGCGCAATATAAGTGAACGTTACTATTATTATTATTTTTTATAATCCCGAATATCAGATTGCTACATTGAAAATAAAACATTATTAAAATCATCTGTACAGTAATGGGTTTTCTTTCATAATGGATGACAAACCATCATTTTAATGGCTGTGACGTCATGTTGACGTCATTGTTTTTATCTTGCTCACCATAACAAGAAACGTCTTATCCCCCTCCTCGAGGACGAAGTCAGCAGTATCAAGATACACTGTATCGATCCCAATGGTTCGTGCGATGTCCTCATCCTAAGTAGGAACCGGAAAGGTGAGGAAGAAAATACATATTTGAGCATTGCGTAAACCAATTTAAATAAATGAATGAGGAAGATTAAGTTATAAACATTCAAGTGATCCCTGTGAAGTGTCAGATATTGCACAAAATGACATTTGGGACTTCAATCCTATATCAATATCATTGTAAAATACAATTGAAAGATTTTATGAAAGTTTGAAAGAAAACGACCACTGTTTACCTAGTAAAAAAACGAATATTGAGTTCATATTTTATTTTATCACCGAATACTGATGGCCTGCCGGAGAATTGTGGCAGTTATAATCGTCCGTTTGACGATATATGCTCCCGTGTGTACAGACGGTACAGAATTTGCGCGCGCTCGGCTTAACAATCGGGTACATCGATCGCGTGGCGCGCCGGCCGGACAAGTTCAGCTACGGCAATTTCAGATATACGGCAATTGTACTTTTTACCAAAAGCGTTGGGCAACGCTTTTGAGATGATGATTTTCAATGATAATTATCTTCATACTAAAGTGGCATTTGAAGAAATCTAACCCTATTTTATTCTCTTCTTACCCTAAGCTAAACAACACGGCATAAGATAAACGAGGCAGCTCCAAGTAATTTTTGTGGAGTTAGACACTTTACTTTGATCACTTTAATATTCGGACACACAGCTAATTCCCAAATTTATTCTGTCATTATATATAATTATATTACAAATTTTGTACGTGTTTTGTTGAAATGTTCTTATGAATAGTTATTATAACTATTATTAATTATAAATTCTCCATTATTTCAAGGACAATGAAACCCGCATAAGCCGATGTTTGCACTACAACAAACTAAACTGTTTGATTTTGCTTTTATTGTCCTTTTGTTCTTAATGCAGATTTAATTAAATGTTACATTATTAAAATACATGTATCAATCATGGCAATGTAAAATATTCAAAAAAATATATCTAAAAAATATAACCTAATATTTGACCGATTTGACTTGAAGCCAGATAAGGTTGAAACGTCCTTTGATAGTAATGGAACACGCCCTCACCGACATGAAGACCCTCTTGACGTTGACGAGTAGCGTCTCTGTGAGTGCGGAGAGGAATTGGGAGAACGTCTCGATATTCTTCCTGCCGTAACCCTTGAAGTTGGACTGGATCTCCACTCCACGCCGCTCAGCGAATGTCTGCAACTCTTGGAAGGTGATCTATAAACAGTGGAAGAGAAGAGAATATTTAGTACATAAGAAACGTTCATATGAAAAAAGACAGAGACAACCGTTCGCGTCGATGTTCTTCCTGCCGTAACCCTTGAACATGTTGAAGTTGGACAGGATCTCCACTCCACGCCGCTCAGCGAATGTCTGCAACTCTTGAAACGAGAGAAGAGAAGACTAGAGAATTATGGCAGCAATTTGAGTTCAATACGTATGATATTAATTTATCTAAGTTCTGGATTCATGGTGAATTTCAATGCAATATGTTTCCATTAAAGGGAGAGATCCTCTTTTGCAAGCCAAAATTCAAAAGTTGCGAGGTTATTGTCTTATATGAAAGGACATGTCATTTAATAGCATGCCTGAAAAAATTAGGGCTTGAAATCTCTTTTTCGTGGAGTTATAGACCTAAAACCTAATAAACTGAGGGACGTCGGTTAAATAGGTACATACGTAAATCAGCCGGTGAGTAAGTTCATACACATATTTCACGGAGTGCCAGTTCGGTATGCATGACCCCTACGTGACCCGCGCATAAGTAGGGGAACCCGGGGCAAAGTGGAGCAAAAAAATTGGAACAACCAGAACAGGATTACAAAGCAAAGTAAAGCAAAACATTTGGTTTATACTTTTACCTTAGGACTACCACTATAACAAATGACACTAACAATGTTTCTCAAATAATCCGTTTTATTAAATGCTATGGACTTGAAAAAAATATTAAAAATCCATTTTGCCCCGGACCTTCGGGGCAAAGTGAAACACGGAACGGGGCAAAGTGAAACGCTTCCCCCAAAGAGGTTGTCTTCAATGTCAAAACCATTTACCTCCTGGTGAATCGTTGTACTATATGACCTTACACATATGTCCATAGATTTGAATGTCCTGTTTTAATTTAAAGGGAGAATGGAGTAGTAATGGTGTTAAGTGTGAAAAACTTGAATTGTCATGGTCTCGTTCGTTCTAGTTCTTAAATGTAACACAATAATCGCATGAACGACACAATCATTCACGTTAAATGCATTCCACTATGCCCCAACCACTTTGCCCCGAACAAGTGAAATTTTACAGACGTGCATTACTTCACGTGGGCCAATGATTACTAGCGGTGCTACGATGTATAAAGTTAAGCTTAAGCCCATTCATCATTAATATGGCTTTCGTGATAATTCGGCATAAACACAGTATTTTAGCAAATAATATACTTATATTAATTATCGTTTTTTATGTATGAAAAATTTATATTTTCCGTAAAAAGTACACATGATGACGTATTCGCGCAACTCCGGTCAAAAACGATGCATCCTCATTGCAGTGTTATTGGCACATGAACTTAGATAGATGGCAGCACAAACAAAAATGTACTGGGCGTGTTTCACTTTGCCCCGCGTTCCATTTTGCCCCGGGTTCCCCTACTAATGTGTGAGCGTTTACCAAGCAAAATACCCATACATCGCTTAAACTGACTATATTCTTTATTTTTGAGATCTTTTTCCGTGACATACGTTAACAAATGTCGGCTTCACAATACCTTTACGAGAATTAGTACAATATTGTTATAATATTATGCTAAATCAGTTGAACTCCTTTATTGACCGATATATAGTTTAAATAGAGGGACGCATTCGTTTTTCATTCGTAGAATCCAAATTAGAGGGCTAGCTGTTCGCTCTGATTTTTTTTTTTTTTTTGCGTGTTACATTGATCCCCATCCGTCAAGCTGTTCAGACGTTTTGTAAAAGTGGACCTGTCCCTTTAATGCAGTGAATATTATCATAACATATGAATATTAATATCACGTATCATGGTTTCATGATAAATTATTAGCTATTTAGCTTGTTAGGCATAGATGGTGCGCTTTTAACCTGGCCGTCTGTCCGGTGGTCGAGGTAGGTGAAGATATCATCGACGTTGTAGTCGTTACCAAACAGCCTCCTCTTATGTGCCTCCTCAAAGTAGTCCCTTTCGACGCTGAATGCGAGCTCCAGCTCCTCCCTCGAGATCGTGCCGTTCTCATCGATGTCGAACTCGCTAAGCAGCCTGAGGAGGCCCGACAACGCGGCCGTGATAACAGCGTGCTCGCGGACAGCCGTCTCCCGCATCTCTCGCATCTGTTTCCTTTGTCTTTATGGATGTAAGCAGTAGTAGTTGAAAGAGAATGATTTATATTGATTGATAACATTACAAATTATGACATTAATATTATGCAAAGTGTAATGAAAATGGAGCCAATTTTAAAATCTATACCTTGCTCTATTATACTGTTGTTAAATGGCGGTGGAGGGTATAGCACGGAATATTAAATCCCGAGGTATTTTAAATGCTATTGAGGGAAGAGTAAATAAGTCCCGAGACGAAGTCGAGGGACTTATTTTCTTCACGAAATAGCTTTTGAAATCCAGAGGGTAGGAATATTCCGTGATTTTCCCGACAACAAATTTAACAGCTGTTTTATCATCTAACTTGACTTGCAGGCATGCAGGGGTGTAATATTGCCATGTACTATACAAAAGTATAACTCGGCAGCGGCATGTACTGTATTTACTAAGTCAGGGGATAAACTGTATTATATAACGTCAACAGTAAACTTAATAGAATAACCATGGTATTAAACAGAAAGGGAATAAGTTATTGTATTTCAAAGAGTTAACCCTAAAAAGGCCGGGCTATTTGAGGTCTTCAGCAGGCCGGGGGGGGGGGCCATTATGCCCCCCCCCCCCCTAAGATCTCGGCCGCGGAGCGGCCAATCGCCGTAACAATGTGCACGTATGATAAGTGAAGTGTATAGAATACAATTGTAATTTTTAATTGTTTTGAAAAATTCATTAATTTGAATATATATATGGTAATTTATGCAAATAAGTCATGAAATTCATATTTTTACCCATAAATCAAATATTCTTCATAATTAAACTTTGGTTTTCACTACATATATTCTTTAGAGCATTTGGAATAATAATACAACAGAAAAATTGGGAAGAGCCATGTTCTTCCTTATGTTTTCTATTGTTTTGATAATTTCTTATGTATTTCTTTGTTTGTTTAACTTATGTATTTTGTTGTTTATTTTATTTCGAACTATGATTTAACTATTTTGAACCCCTTAACCAACATATAAAATGTAAACAACACCAAATCACCAATGATATACCTCATTTTACGAAAATTTATATTTCCATATGTTTTGTACACAAATCACGAAATTGAGTGATTTTCGGGCTGACATGCATAGACAAAAGGTCACGTGACTTTGTAACGGTGGGTCCGATTTTCGAAATGTTTGTTTTAAAATGTGCGCAAGACCCAAAAGAGAAAAGTCACCAAGCAGCGGCGCGTCATCTTACAGCGTTCTGGAGAAATAAAAAAAATGCGGAGGGGGGGGCCATTATGGATAGCTCTTGGTGTATAGGCTAGTTTCTCCTCGTTTGTTGCTTCACTCACCATGGAGGGCTTGGGATAGTATGACGTCATAATATTAAAGGACCCCTCCATAACGAAATGAAATGGAATTTTTCTGTCTAGCCAAGTCCTTACTAAATATTATTGTTTGGTACATGGTACTTGGTAGTTTAATCCTCCAAAACAATCCATAGGAGTTTTAACTGGAAGTGGGTCCGAGAGAGTGATTAGCCCCTAACGACAGAAGGGTCCTTAGCAAGCGCATTCTGGAATGTATGAAGTGAGGGCTGGTTTACTGTAGATTGAAGTAGCTTATTCCATTCAGTTTGTGTGTCCTTACCTAGACAGCTTGGTGTCGGGTCTTGTTGGTCTGTTCACTTGTTTCCGCTTCTCTAGCATAGCCACCATCACGTCTTGTTCATCACTGCTGTACTGTAATGAAATAATTAGATAGCGCCCTCTTCAATTTGAATGGCCCTTTTGACTAATAATAGGCTTTTTACAAAGTCGCTTGAAATGTTGTATACCTTTCGAGCATGTAGTAATTTGTAATTTTTATACCTTTCGAGCATGTAGTAATTTGTAATTTTGTATACCCTTCGAGCATGGTGGAGTTATAGCTATTAGTTTGATGCAGGTATTAGTAACTTAAAAAATAAGTTTGACCAAAACTGTACTCTCTATACCAATGCTGAACTATCCCTTTAAAGAGTGAGAAATGGTATGAAGGTATAGACCACAGCGGATTGAAGAGGACCATTTCCCTGTCTACTTTCAGATGAACGTTTACCAGTCTGCATACTGATAAATTATGTAAAGTTACCACGCATATAGTATGCTGAACATTTCTTTTATTCTCATTTTTATTTTAACAGCACGTAGAGACATGTGATTAATCAAGTGAATCGGAATAATAATTATACCGCCTAATATGACAAAAACACCGTTTAGAGCTAAGAATTATATTGAAAGTGTATCAAAATATTTGTATAATTTAAAATTAACGCTCATACAATAATGACACAAATTATGGTACGCCACTTTTGAGTCAACATATACATTACAAAGAGAACAGCCAAATCATAATTAGGTATAGATACAATCTGAATCTCTACGTTTTCGTGTCATTGTCTCATTCTACTCACGAGAAGCAGACCAATGGTATTAGGGTTGACCGAGCCGAATCGCTCCTTCTTGTCCCACAGCTTGCCGATGTCTTCAAGCGGCTGCAGCCTCCGCAACATACTGTCTTCGGGCTTCATCGATAACCACCAACCTATAATATACAGAATGTGAAGATAATCGCAATTTTTGAAATTTTAATCATCTAAGCTATGGTATGCGGTGTCTTCAAGCGGCTGCAGCCTCCGCAACATACTGTCCTCGGGCTTCATCGATAACCACCAACCTATTATACAGAATGTGAAGATAACCGAGTGATTTGAATGCTAATCATCTTATCGTTGGTCTGCAATATCTTCTACGTGGTCTGCGATGTATTCTACATGGTCTGCGATGTATTCTACATGGTCTGCGATGTATTCTACATGGTCTGCGATGTATTCTACATGGTCTGCGATGTATTCTACATGGTCTGCGATGTATTCTACATGGTCTGCGATGTATTCTACATGGTCTGCGATGTATTCTACATGGTCTGCGATGTATTCTACATGGTATGCGATGTATTCTACATGGTCTGCGATGTATTCTACATGGTCTGCGATGTATTCTACAAGGTCTGCGATGTATTCTACATGGTATGCAATGTGTTCTACATGGTCTGCGATGTATTCTACATGGTCTGCGATGTATTCTACATGGTCTGCGATGTATTCTACATGGTCTGCGATGTATTCTACATGGTCTGCGATGTATTCTACATGGTATGCGATGTATTCTACATGGTCTGCAATGTATTCTACATGGTCTGCGATGTATTCTACATGGTCTGCAATGTATTCTACATGGTCTGCGATGTATTCTATATGGTCTGCGATGTATTCTACATGGTCTGCGATGTATTCTACATGGTCTGCGATGTATTCTACATGGTCTGCGATGTATTCTACCTAGTCTGCGATGTATTCTACCTAGTCTGCGATGTATTCTATATGGTCTGCGATGTATTATACATGGTCTGCGATGTATTCTATATGGTCTGCAATGTATTCTACATGGTCTGCGATGTATTCTATATGGTCTGCAATGTATTCTACATGGTCTGCGATGTATTATACATGGTCTGCGATGTATTCTACATCGTCTGCGATGTATTCTACATGGTCTGCGATGTATTCTACAAGGTCTGCGATGTATTCTACATGGTATGCAATGTGTTCTACATGGTCTGCGATGTATTATACATGTATCAGTCTTTGCACCCTAATGCCACCTGGATATAACTACCAAACTATTTTACAATATAGAGGAAGATGACCGAACGTTTTAAAATGTAAAACATCTTCACTACGGTCTCCGATGTCTTCTATAGACAGTATCAGTCTCCGCAACATGTTGTCTTATATGGCTTCATGGACAACCACCAACATACATATACTTATAAGCTACGTAGCTATCTAGGAATTCACATTTTAAGACGAATTACTCATTCAAAATCAAAATATAGAAAGTTCAATTTTCATATTCCCATAGGCACGTGTACAAAGTTGAACAAAGAAACCCGTTTTCCTCGAAAGTTGAAAAAATGGATATAGCGCCTTTTGGAGGAAAGCTCTTCAATACAGAGTGTGAAGACAACCGTGCGTTTTGAAATGCATAATCATCTTGACTATGGTCCCCGATGCATTCTACATGTACGTATAAGTCTCTGCAGCATGCTGTCATCTGAATACATAGACAACCAGCAAGCTACACATAGGATATATTAATTCCGGGTGATGGTAATTTTCTTAAAACCAACTAAAACAGGTTGACGATGAGTTTTTTAGATTATACATTTAGTATTATGTTGGGAGTCTAGAGCTGCATGTACAATATGGACAACCACCATTAACATCTACAACGGGTCAATATTGTATTTTATGAGAACAACTAGTAAACTGAGCGGTCACTATCGCCCTCTATCGCCCTCAAACAACACATATTACAATGATGGGTACACACTATCCCGCATTCATTTAGTAGTTTGCTAGATAAACTTCTAGTAACATGTACTCACCATCGAAGCAATGTATCGGGTAATTGCACAGCACCCCTCCGTCCACATAGCAGTCTACTGCATTAAGAGTCTTGCTGCGCACCGCTCCGAACAGTCCTATATGTGGTATATGGTAGGGATCGAGGAGGCAGGGAGAAGTTACTGTCATTGCATACAATTGCCACAAACATGCAATCATCGATGAAAATAAACAACCTTAGTGGGCGTGCAAAGAACCCGCATGAATGTATTTACAAGAATGGTTATAATATCATGACATTTTCATCTGTTCAGCAGAAATCTTCATGGCAAGATTAGATATTCCAGTAATTTCTCGTATTTCAAAGAAATAATATAAATTCAGGTACTTAAAAGGGATAGTTCCTCTTTTGCAAGCCAAATTTCAAAAGTTGCGAGGTTATTGTCTGATATGAAAGAAAATGTAATTTAATAGCATGCCTGAAAAAATGAGGGCTTGAAATCTCTTGTTCGTGGTGTTATAGACCTAAAATTAATAAACCATAGTCCAACGTTTAATTGTGCAATATACGTATATTCACCCTGTGAGAAAGTTCGTACACGGATTCCACGGAGTACCACAACGCTATGCGTGACCCCTACGTGACCCGCGCTAGCTACGTGACCCGCGCACAAATAACAATGGCATGAGCGAATACTAAACAAAATAGCCAAACCTCGCTTAAACTGACTACATGTAATTATATATTCTTCATTTTTGAGTTTTTTTCCGTGACATACCATTACAAATGTCGGCTTCACAATACCTTAACAAGAAAACCTACAATATTGTTATAATAGTATGCTAAAGCAGTTAAACTCTTTTATTGCCGATATATAGTTTGATGGAGGGACGCATTCGTTTTTTATTCGTAGAATCGAAATTACAGGGTGCTCGATCTGATTTTTTGTTCGTGTGTTACATTCATCCCCATCCATCAACTGGAAGCTGTTCAAACGTTTTGTAAAAGAGGAACTGTCCCTTTAAAGAACCTGTTTTATTGATGAAAGCGTATATTCCCGTGCTTTCCCTGTTGGTTGCCTAGCTGAATTAGACACAAGCTTCGAACCTGGGATTGCTAGAGACATGCGCACTGCAATCCTGATCGGCATGTTGGGCGTGGTCTTGACATGACAGTACTCGGCATCCATCAGACTGAGATTGGTGACCACGATGCACAGCTCCTTGCCCGTTTGATCGTACAGCTGCTTGAAGGTGGTATCGGGGTCACCAGTCATCTCTTCTATGCGGTCTCCAAACCACTCGAAGAGCTTTCCAGCGGGATGCCAACCAAAATTCTTCACGATGTTCGGCAGCAGGCTGCACGAACCACATGGCGCATCTGTTGAGTAAGAATAGCCTCATATCATTCATGCTTACCACAATAAAAAGCATATCTCTCTCTTTAGAATTTTGTACGAAAAATATTAATAGGTGTTTATGATCGTTAATATATTTTTATTTGAATTTGTTTTTCTTTTGCAGACATCAAGTTCGGTAAAACATTTCATTAGCCGTATGTATACCTCAAACACCAAGTTGGTGAAATATGAAAGTTTACAGTCAAAAGGGATTCAAATGATTCGAGCAAAACCAATAACATCTATTGAAATTGTCTAGCCGTCGTTTTCCCTGTGTTTCTGAATACGTGTTACATTCGTGGACGTTCATTATCCTTTTTTACACCATTGAGTACAAAATAAAGGTAGGGTCTGAAAAAATCCTTCAATAAATGTTTGCTGCTATTCAACTATGCTTGAAATGCAAAAATGTACCCGCCATCTTTAACGCAGCATGGTAAAGAATATTAACATGATTGACACAATTCAAATTCATGTAGTTTTAGTCCTATAATACTATTCAGCTATCAATATAATTACATCAATTAAATAGTGTCGTGTCTTTCACCATGGAAGATTCCAAATGGATAAATACGTACTTAATACGAAACTGAAATTTAATGACGTCCTAACACTAACACTAACCGAGCCGATACCCATTTCTAACACTAACACTAACACCGATCCCATACCCATTTCTAACACTAACACTAACCGAGCCCATACGAATTTTACACCAGGCCGACATACATATTCTGAAATTGTTTACTCGCTGACCTATATATAGCCATTAATCTGACCTATAGCCACTAAATTAGGGTTAGGATTAGGATTAGGGTTAGGATTAGGATTAAGATTATGATTAGGGTTATATAGCCATTAATCTGACCTATAGCCACTAAATTAGGGTTAGGATTAGGATTAGGGTTAGGATTAGGATTAGGATTAGGGTTAGGGTTATATAGCCATTAATCTGACCTATAGCCACCAAATTAGGGTTAGGATTAGGATTAGGATTAGGATTAGGATTAGGATTAGGGTTAGGGTTAGGGTTAGGGTTAGGGTTATATATCCCAAAAATCCACTGCCGATCAAGCAACTCGCTGTGTGGCGCAATTGATAAAGCACTTGCCTATGAACCCAAGGTACGTGGGTTCGATCCACACCTACGTCGCATTTCCTTTTTTTTATGTACACTCGTTGAATTGTGCATGTGCGATATTATACAAGTCGGAAATTCTGGCTGTGCGCATGCGCGAGTTGAGAAGATACAGAATATGTATGTCGGCCCGGTGTCAAACTAGAGCCCATACCCATTGCTAACACTAACACTAACCGAGCCCATACCCATTTCTAACACTAACACTACCCGAGCCCATACCTATTTCTCACTAACACTAACCGAGCCCATACGCGTTTCTAACATTAACACTAACCGAGCCCATACCCCGTTTCTAACACTCACACTAACCGAGTCCATACCCGTTTCTAACACTAACACTAACCGAGCCCATACCCGTTTCTTACACTAACACTAACCGACCCCATACCCGTTTCTAACACTCACACTAACCGAGTCCATACCCGTTTCTAAAACTAACACTAACCGAGCCCATACCCGTTTCTTACACTAACACTAACCGAGCCCATACCCATTTCTAACACTAACACTAACCGATCCCATACCCGTTTCATCTCGTGAGATGTAGACAGCAGTAATATCCTCCTTCGGGCGAATGACAGTGTGAATGGTGTGATTGAAATAATTTATAATGAAATAACAGTTCACTGTCACTCCGTGTAAATGTGGATAAAAAATGATTTGATACTAAAGCCTGGTTAAGATTCCCCTACTGACGGGAAAGGAGTTGATACTAAAGCCTGGTTAAGATTCCCCTACTAACAGGAAAGGAGTTGATACTAAATACTGGTTAAGATTCCCATACTAACTGAAAAGGGATTTGATACTAAAGCCTGGTTAAGATTCCCCTACTGACGGGAAAGGAGTTGATACTAAAGACTGGTTAAGATTCCCATACTAACGGGTACCAATACTAACCTAGAAAGTACTTCTTGAGATTAAGTCCAAGGAAATGTTCGATTTCATGTGAGTTGTATCCTATAGCGAGTAGAGCAGCAAACATGGCTCCCGCACTCGTTCCGGCGATGCGTCGCACGTTCTTCCAGATCCCTACACTCTCAAACACCTGCGAGAACAAGTACAGTTAATTGGTAATCGATTATTCACAGTATCATTTGATCGAGATTGTGGTTTTTGTGAAAGTTTGTATTTGCATGACTGGAGTGACAAAAGATCTTTTGTCTGACCGTGTCACTAAGCAGTGGATTTACATTGCTAGTACTGAAAAAGATCTGGTGGCACCGGGTTACCATGAATATGGTCTTTACAAATTTCCCAGCTGTTGGAATGAATAGAACTTTGATTGACATAACATAATGAGTCTCTGTTGGAGCTTAACTTAAACCCATTCCCTACGAGTTTATGAAATCCACATAGACTTTATACACAACCCACTCGGTTCCCGTGGTCAACGGGTTAATATGACTAGTAAGCTGTTTTTCCTTCAAAATCTGAAATATTTTTGGGGGAAATCGGTGAAAATTATATCAAATTATGACCATGACATTCTACATTTAATGTGCTCCCAATTTGTGCAATTTCACTGTCAGAGTATGAAATTTAATGGTAAAGATAGTCAAATGAAGTGAAGATGTCATAAAAGCTCTTGAGATATGTGAATCCAGCACATGGTATAAAAAGTAAAATTGGTGATAAAAATAAAACAAAATAATATATCTCCAATTCTTTAATATATTATTAATGACATCCAAGGGAACAATTTCTAATGTATTTCAGCAACAATATTTGATCCGCATTCTCAAATTAAAGTTCAAAGTAAATGTCAATATGCTATTGGTCACTGGCGTAAAGCACAGTTTGGAAGCACAATGCATTGGGGGGTCGAGCAATTGTTCACAAACCGTTTGTGAACAATTGCTCGACCCCCCAACGCATTGTGTTTTCCGGACAGATTTACGCCAGTGCTATTGGGTGTTCTAAGACCACTCCATCGAAAAATCATTTCTAGATTCATGATTAAATACTCTTTCAAATTATACCACTTTAAAGTGGCCAGGCAAACTAAACGCATGTTATCTTCTGTTCATCCGTATTAGTGTACACATCAACTATTTGTAAACCATTTGACCCAAACATATTTTTTATATTTTAAAATATTTTAGTAATTATTTGTCTCAATATTGCTAAAAAACCTCTCCATAGTAAAATGCCATTGTTGACTGGATGTGACATCATCAGTCATTCACTAATCAGTTACAAAGAAGTGACTTTAATCCAAGCTGAGTGCCTAATCACAAAAGCATCACACGGTTGAGTACAATATACCAACTCACACACTTTCAATTTCAATAGCAGTTACTTTAGAAGAAGAGCACTGTCTAAGCTATTGTATGGAGACATGCAGGCCATGCTTTTTGTGCGCATGTTCCTTTTGTACTTTCATCTTTTGTTAATCTCATGGTAGCTGACCAGTGATTGACAGATGATGTCATAACCAGTCAATAATATAATTCACTCCGGAGATTTTTTTTAAGGGGGTTGGGCTTAGCAACATGAGGGGAAAATAAATGATAAAATGTTTAGAAAATATACAAAACATATTTAGGTCAAACATTTGACAAATATTGAATGTGTGCACTAATATTGATATACAGAAGTCAACATGCATTTGGTTTGCACGGCCCCTTTAACCCACTTTGGACGTTTAGTAACCGATAAATAGTCATTTGAAAACAGTTAGAATCACTAATTTTGGACAAAAACACACCATAAGAATGCGCTGAGCATGAAAATCGTTTGGACGAAACAACTAAATCTTGGAATTTGGGATGTATATAAGCCTGAATCTTCATTCCTACCAAATTTCAGCAAATTTAAAGGGGGTACGATAAAAAAAAAGTCCCAAATTTTGGGTGATTTGACAGGGAATGACCCAATAATACTAACTCTTATCCATGTATCTATTTTCATCATGTCCAATAGTTATATATTTTTTGTTATTATATGATCACTTTATATTTAAAAAAAGTTATACTCTGTAACAAAATGCATCAGCAATAATCTACGATAATATAAAATATCGTTTGCGGATAGTTGAATTACAAATGAAAATTGATGTACGAGGTATATTTCATTCAACAATTTACTAATGCCAATGGGATGATGGCGTTAGCAATGTGTCTCTTTCCCATATATACATATAATATAAAACAAATAAATAAAGATAGGATCTTACCCTGACGGCCCCCGCGTATGCCAGACCCTTGTTACCCCCTCCCTCGAACACGATGTTCTCGAAGGGATATTCGTAGTCGGCATGTTGTATGAGCTCCACCGAGCTGTTGTCCGTATACCAGCTCGCATCGCTGTACGACGCCTCGGAGCAGAGCGACTTCTTTGACGTAGACAACTTGTTCCTGATGTCCATACTGCTGCCAGAGATGTTCCTAATGGCAGCCTGTAGGCCCCCGTCCATGTAGCTCATTGGATTCAATGTCTTCTTCCGCTTACGCTTGCCTTTACCCCCCTTGACCGCCTTCCCCCCTGCCCTTTCCTGGCCTGTTACCCCAGCCGCCCCCGATGCTTCCGTCGCTCCGTCCGCCTTCTCTAAGGCCATGGCCTCGCTAGCTCCTCTCGGGCCAGGAGTAGAGTCCACTTTAGAGCTCTTCGAACCCATTTCTTCCACCTGTTTATAACCTCCTTTGGCAATTTAGAATTATGTTCCACTAAAAGTCAATCAGCTGTGATTCTCAGTCGCACATGTTATCATGATGTAATATGTAACTATATAGATGATTTGGCGTCGCTAACAACGAACTCAACGGGTCCCATGTTGTACGCCACGGATTGTTAATTATAGTGTAGGCGATATGAATGAGCAGTTACGTGGTAACCAAACATGCCCAGAAGAATGCGTTATATCCCCGTTATCCTGTCCACTGATCTACATCAACGCACAGAAAGTGAACAAACCCCCAGCGGTTCCCTTGTTTGTTCCGCCAAGGTTCAGTGAGCGCACGTTGTATGGCCATAGGCTGGCCGCCACAGGAATTCCAATAAAATCGATTGATCCGCATTTGTATTTATTTGTGTCGTACATCGTGAATAATGCCCAAATAAACTGGTTCTGATATATCAAGGAGGTTGTTTTTCCCATTCCTTGGAAATATAAAGCTTAGGTGTAAAACTACATTACACAAATTCAGTACAGTCATATTGTTGTTATTTATCGTGTTAAAGGGATAGTTGAGTTCTGGTAAGGAGAGTACAGTTTTGGTGAAACTGAATTTTAGTAACCAAAACCTGCATCATTACATTACAAACTAATAGTTATAACTAGAAAGGAACACAAAATTACAAATTACATAGTAAAGATCATGTTATCATTCAAAAAGAGCCGTTAAAACGTAAGAGGGCACTCTCTAAACACTCATCGGTTTCAACCATTTTTAATAAAATATTGTGCATGTGATGCTTTGTTGAAATAGTGATTAGATAGAGAAATAACCAACAACTATTTATATACCTATTTTGTAACTTTTTGAAAAGAGGAAGCAATTTTTAACGGCTGGTTCAAAATTCTCTAATAAACCTGGGGCCCCAGGTTTATTACAAATTGTTATATTTATAGGTATTTCAGCCGTCTCTGAACCGATTTTGATCAAACAAAGATGATTTTATTATTTAAATATTATACTCTTTCAAATTTGACACTCAGTTTTTCAGTACCTCACAAAAAAAGTAGTCTAGCGCCCTCTCTACCAAAACTCAACTATCCCTTTAAGGTGAAATGTAATATCTGAATATCATGCTAAGCTAAGATATCGTTTAAACTTTGGTTTAAAAAGAACAAGCGGAATGACCTTGAAAATATAGCGCATTCAAACCATTTCTCTAAAGAACTAACCGATTTAAATGCGTTTGGATTTAATGTACGGTTATCGGAAAAATTAACCCAAACTTTTTAGACTTAGATTTCACGAAAGAAATCGATATGTTTATCGAATTGTTAATTTTAGGTAGTAACAATCTCGGAGGATGAATTGGAAAACTGTTTATTTCGTAGGTGAAATATGAGAAGTCTTTCGTGTTTGATAAGAATGATAATTATGTAGAATAGCTTGTCAGAATACACAGTTTTTATGGACTGAAGATTATCAAGACATCCTTACAAATATATATAATGTTTCTGAACAACGTATGTGGTCTTTTTATTGTCTTTGTTTTCAGTTTGGCTCAAATACTATCTGTTTGCCATCGAATTTCCACAGTTAATTGAAATAAAATAATGAATAATACATGATACCACGTCAATGAAACGAACATAATAGTGATACGAATTTAGTTAGACTGCATATCCAAATATAATGTATGGAATACATTGGGATTTGTCTTACAGCTATACATTACATTACACAACTAAATAAGAAAACGTTAATGTTAGTAAAAACATAAGCATTATTATCGATTGACTTTGTAAGTAAACGCATATTTTGTTTATTAATTTACTGTTTCTTTTCCCCTTGACTAATATCTTATTGCATTATTAGTTTACTGTTTCTTTTCCCTTGACTAATATCTTATTGCATTATTAGTTTACTGTTTCTTTTCCCTTGACTAATATCTTATTGCATTATTAGTTTACTGTTCCTTTTCCCTTGACTAATATCTTATTGCATTATTAGTTTACTGTTTCTTTTCCCTTGACTAATATCTTATTGCATTATTAGTTTACTGTTTCTTTTCCCTTGACTAATATCTTATTGCATTATTAGTTTACTGTTTCTTTTCCCTTGACTAATATCTTATTGCATTATTAGTTTACTGTTCCTTTTCCCCTTGACTAATATCTTATTGCATTATTAGTTTACTGTTTCTTTTCCCTTGACTAATATCTTATTGCATTATTAGTTTACTGTTCCTTTTCCCTTGACTAATATCTTATTGCATTATTAGTTTACTGTTTCTTTTCCCTTGACTAATATCTTATTGCATTATTAGTTTACTGTTTCTTTTCCCTTGACTAATATCTTATTGCATTATTAGTTTACTGTTTCTTTTCCCTTGACTAATATCTTATTGCATTATTAGTTTACTGTTCCTTTTCCCCTTGACTAATATCTTATTGCATTATTAGTTTACTGTTTCTTTTCCCTTGACTAATATCTTATTGCATTATTAGTTTACCGTTTCTTTTCCCTTGACTAATATCTTATTGCATTATTAGTTTACTGTTTCTTTTCCCTTGACTAATATCTTATTGCATTATTAGTTTACTGTTTCTTTTCCCTTGACTAATATCTTATTGCATTATTAGTTTACTGTTCCTTTTCCCCTTGACTAATATCTTATTGCATTATTAGTTTACTGTTTCTTTTCCCTTGACTAATATCTTATTGCATTATTAATTTACTGTTTCTTTTCCCTTGACTAATATCTTATTGCATTATTAGTTTACTGTTTCTTTTCCCCTTGACTAATATCTTATTGCATTATTAGTTTACTGTTTCTTTTCCCCTTGACTAATATCTTATTGCATTGTTACCTCCGCCAACGAAGTTTGAGGCAGTTATATGTTTTCGGTCCCGACGTGTTTGTTTGTTCGTCACCAGTCTCCTGCGCACAATTTCACATAATATATCTTAACCAATTATTCGCAGAAGCTTCGTGCTCATCTAGCCAGAATAGAACCCATTACATTTTCAAGGACAAAAGTCAAAGGGCATGCAAGGATTTTATAAAATTCGAGTGTTGGCGGAGGTATGCACTCCCTGAGTGCACTGCGTCTAGTTAGTTTAATGTTTTGTTCCCCCATGACTAATATCTTTTTGCATTATTATAATTACTGTTTCTTTTCTGTTTATAGTGAAAGTATGGGTAAATTCACACATCACCAAGAACTATAACAACGCAAGTATAATATCTACTGGATGTCTGCTTCAAGTTTCTACTCTATGTTAATATTGCGTTTCCAGTATAATAATTATGTAACTCAACGATAAACCACTCATATCTACGTCCATTGAATGCGTGTTCAAACGTAAGGGGAAAATATAATATTCTTCCTTGTCTACGAAATAATAAACAACTATCAACAACTATATTTTCCATTCAGTGGACTCTGGTTCAATCTACTGATATTTTAATAATTATAAACATTCATAATTATACAGGAATGAGACGAAGTTGTGGAATGAAGTTTGATGACGTCATGACGCACAACTATAATTGACCGGTTCCAGCCCGACCTGTTGCTATTCATTACCATGGAAACCAGGATGGATGTGCTCTTGTCTATAATATGGTCAGGAGCTCGAATTTTGAGAGACCAAGTTATAGATCATCAATTGATATGTTATTCACACTTGGTGTACAATTCCTTTCCGAGGATTCTCATCCATCAAAACAGCTTCGAAACCAAGCTAGCATGCGTCTTTTTTTTTAAAGTACAGTTTATGCAATACAGTGCTCTCCTCCAGACCAAAAAGAACAAAACGCGTCCATCAAATGATCCTTCAGAGAACGGTGATTCTTTCGGGAACGTTGTCGTATCTGTTGCCGTTGAGGGCGTGGCTGCTCTGAGCGACGGTCTTGGATGAAATCACCTTGACTGGAACAGGTGCCTCTGTAACCATGGAAACCGAGCTTGGTACACGTGGTCTCCTCCGCCAACGAGAAAAGCCTGAAATATATGAAATAATAGCATCATTATTGTTTCCTCATGTTACGGTGTATAATAATAATAATAATAACTGTTATTTAAAACACGCCATTCACGCGGGTATCATAGCGCTTACAAAAGACATTGAAAATACAATTATATATACAATCAAAAACTTAATGCTTACATGCATACAAAATCCAATTGGAAATCTAGCAGTTTCATCATACCTTGTATTCGTATTAAGAATAAAAGCATGGGACAAGTTTTGTTTTTTGTTTTTTCCCTTTTGTTAAAAAGATATTTACGAAGTGTTCAGATGTTAAATTATCTACTGAACCGTCAAAACCGTGTACAAATTGAGTGCAATGAGTTAGTGAATATCACTTTGCAATTTTGCTCATTACTCGGCCATATAACGTCCATTTAACTTGAAATTGTTACACAACACCCAGTCGACACATCAGATAACAACAACTACAGTGTATCAACCACTCATCACTTTTTACACATATCAACAAAGTTACGTAGATTCAAGTTCTCACAGCCGAATTATAAATAAATATGTCCGATCGGTATAAACCTGGGGCTCCAGGTTTATTTGATAATTTTTTTTTTTTAAATATGTGAAATAAAAATAAAAATAGGTTTGTAAATAGTTGTTGATGATCTCTTTATTTAATCATTATATCAACAAAAACATCACATGCACAATTTGTATAAAACATGGTTGAAACCAATGCGTTTGCACAGAGCGCCCTCTTGTGTTTTAAAGGCTCTTTTTGAATGATAACATGCTTTTTATTTAGTCGTTTGTACCTTTCGAGCATGTGGAGTTATTACAATTAGTTGGTAATGTTATAGAGCAGGTTTTAGTTACTAAAACTTATTTTGACCAAAAACTGTACTATCCCTTTAAGGCATTCTGCATAGTCATGTTTGTATAAATCGTTGATATCAGGGTGTTTTTATGTAATATCAATATTAATATGTACAATTGCGTGGAAAGGTTACTTATATTTCAATAATGTAGTGTATTAATAATTTAAAACAAATGTATGTGAGAAATTACTTTTGAGGCACGGTTGCAGTCCGCACCAAGTGGCGACTGTACGGAGGCATCTGATGTATCCAGCCCGGTACTGTCGGCTCAGCATGCAGTAGACTAGAGGGTTGAGGAGGCCGTTCAGCGTGGTACTCATTAATGCATAGACTGCTATCAACTCACTCACACGCACACCACACTGTGTGACTGTTAACACCACCTGTGAGGGGGAGATAAAGAACACAACGTGTGTTAATGTGGGTCGTTAAGAACTATTTAATTAAATAAAAAAGACAAAGTTATTATTTTTGTTCATAATTTCCTTGGTATACTGGAAGGAGATGGGCTTTTCATTCAGGCTCCAGCAGTGATAGAGCATTAGATAATCAAATAAAAAGCATTTAACCCCACATTGCTGCTCTCTACAAGTAGCCTGATGACTCACTGGCGTAAATCTGTCCGGAAAACACAATGCATTGGGGGGTCGAGCAATTGTTCACAAACCGTTTGTGAACAATTGCTCGACCCCCCAATGCATTGTGTTTTCCGGACAGATTTACGCCAGTGCCTGATGTAACTCTATGTTTGCCTGCAGAGCTAGTTTGCTCCCCGGGGAGTTGAACATCTGTACATGATAA